>JAPQNM010000029.1:2777510-2785010 GCA_029783475.1 Metacarcinus magister | reverse complement strand
ATATTAAGTTTCATTTTACTGAGTAATTATTAGTCATAGAACAAATATTCATAATGACAGTTGTACAGTTTAATTAGGTGTATCAGATGCTGTAATGATATTTCCAATATCTCTAATAGCTTTCGAGAAAATGAGGAGGAAAGTCATGTTTTTAAATAAATATTAAGTTTAATTTTACTGCGTAATTGTTAGTCATAGAACAAATATTCATAAATACAGTTGTACAATTTAATTAGGTGTATCAGATGCTGCAATGATATTTCCAATATCTCTAATAGCTTTCGGGAAAATAAGGAGGAAATTCATGTTTTTAAATAAATATTAAGTTTCATTTTACTGCGTAATTATTAGTCATAGAACAAATATTCATAATATCAGTTTTACAGTTTAATTAGGTTTATCAGATGCTGCAATGATATTTCCAATATCTCTAATAGCTTTCGGGAAAATGAGGAGGAAAGTCATGTTTTTATATAAATATTAAGTTTCATTTTAATGCGTAATTATTAGTCATAGAACAAATATTCATAATATCAGTTGTACAGTTTAATTAGGTCTATCAGATGCTGCAATTATATTTCCAATATCTCTAATAGCTTTCAAGAAAATAACGAGGAAAGTCATGTTTTTATATAAAAATACGGTTTTATTTTACTGCGTAATTATTAGTCATAGAACAAATATTCATAATATCAGTTGTACAGTTGAATTAGGTGTATCAGATGATGCAATGATATTTCCAATATCTCTAATAGCTTTAGAGAAAACGAGGAAGAAAGTAATTTAAAAAAAAGTAAAATTCAGTATTTATTAGTACTGGTGAAAATATTCATAATGACAGTAGTATATTTTAATTAGGTCTATCAAATGCTGCAATGATATTTCCTATATCTCTAATAGCTTTCGAGAAAATGAGGAGGAAAATCATGTTTTTATATAAATATTAAGTTTCATTTTACTGCGTAATTATTAGTCATAGAACAAATATTCATAATGACAGTTGTAGAGTTTAATTAGGTGTATCAGATGCTGCAATCATATTTCCAATATCTCTAATAGCTTTCGGGAAAATGAGGAGGAAAGTCATGTTTTTATAAATATTAAGTTTCATTTTACTGCGTAATTGTTAGTCATAGAACAAATATTCATAATGACAGTTGTACAGTTTAATTAGGTTTATCAGATGCTGCAATGATATTTCCAATATCTCTAATAGCTTTCGGGAAAATGAGGAGGAAAGTCATGTTTTTATATAAATATTAAGTTTCATTTTACTGCGTAATTATTAGTCATAAAACAAATATTCATAATTACAGTTGCACAGTTTAATTAGGTGTATCAGAAGCTGCAATGATATTTCCAATATTTCTAATAGCTTTCGGGAAAATGACGAGTAAAGTCATGTTTTTATATAAATATTAAGTTTCATTTTACTGCGTAATCATTAGTCATAGAACAAATATTCATAATTTCAGTTTTACAGTTTAATTAGGTCTATCAGATGCTGCAATGATATTTCCAATATCTCTAATAGATTTCGAGAAAATGAGGAGGAAATTCATGTTTTTATATAAATATTAAGTTTCATTTTACTGCGTAATTATTAGTCATAGAACAAATATTAATAATGACAGTTGCACAGTTTAATTAGGTGTATCATATTCTGCAATGATATTTCCAATATCTCTAATAGCTTTCGAGGAAATGAGGAGAAAATTTGTTTATATAAAAATATTAAGTTTCATTTTACTGAGTAATTATTAGTCATAGAACAAATATTCATAATGACAGTTCTACAGTTTAATTAGTTGTATCAGATGCTGTAATGATATTTCCAATATCTCTAATAGCTTTCAAGAAAATGAGGAGGAAAGTCATGTTTTTAAATAAATATTAAGTTTCATTTTACTGCGTAATTATTAGTCATAGAACAAATATTCATAATATCAGTTGTACAGTATAATTAGGTCTATCAGATGCTGCAATTATATTTCCAATATCTCTAATAGCTTTCAAGAAAATAACTAGGAAAGTCATGTTTTCATATAAAAATACGGTTTTATTTTACTGCGTAATTATTAGTCATAGAACAAATATTCAATATCAGTTGTACAGTTGAATTAGGTGTATCAGATGATGCAATCATATTTCATATATCTTTAATATCTTTCGAGAAAACGAGGAAGAAAGTAATTTTTAAAAAAGTAAAATTCAGTATTTATTAGTACTAGTGAAAATATTCATAATGAGAGTAGTAGATTTTAATTAGGTCTATCAAATGCTGCAATGATATTTCCAATATCTCTAATAGCTTTCGAGAAAATGAGGAGGATAATCATGTTTTTATATAAATATTAAGTTTCATTTTACTGCGTAATTATTAGTCATAGAACAAATATTCATAATGACAGTTGTACAGTTTAATTAGGTTTATTAGATGCTGCAATCATATTTCCAATATCTCTAATAGCTTTCGGGAAAATGAGGAGGAAAGTCATGTTTTTATAAATATTAAGTTTCATTTTACTGCGTAATTGTTAGTCATAGAACAAATATTCATAATGACAGTTGTACAGTTTAATTAGGTGTATCAGATGCTGCAATGATATTTCCAATATCTCTAATAGCTTTCGGGAAAATGAGGAGGAAAGTCATGTTTTTATATAAATATTA
Organism: Metacarcinus magister; assembly: GCA_029783475.1. Lineage (NCBI taxonomy): Eukaryota > Metazoa > Arthropoda > Malacostraca > Decapoda > Cancridae > Metacarcinus > Metacarcinus magister. The sequence goes on along the minus strand of JAPQNM010000029.1, from coordinate 2,782,337 downwards.
AGTTTCATTTTACTGCGTAATTATTAGTCATAAAACAAATATTCATAATTACAGTTGTACAGTTTAATTAGGTGTATCAGAAGCTGCAATGATATTTCAAATATTTCTAATAGCTTTCGGGAAAATGACGAGTAAAGTCATGTTTTTATATAAATATTAAGTTTCATTTTACTGCGTAATCATTAGTCATAGAAGAAATATTCATAATTTCAGTTTTACAGTTTAATTAGGTCTATCAGATGCTGCAATGATATTTCCAATATCTCTAATAGATTTCGGGAAAATGAGGAGAAAATTTGTTTATATAAAAATATTAAGTTTCATTTTACTGAGTAATTATTAGTCATAGAACAAATACTCATAATGACAGTTGTACAGTTTAATTAGGTGTATCAGATGCTGCAATGATATTTCCAATATCTCTAATAGCTTTCGGGAAAATGAGGAGGAAAGTCATGTTTTTATATAAATATTAAGTCTCATTTTACTGCGTAATTATTAGTCATAAAACAAATATTCATAATTACAGTTGTACAGTTTAATTAGGTGTATCAGAAGCTGCAATGATATTTCCAATATTTCTAATAGCTTTCGGGAAAATGACGAGTAAAGTCATGTTTTTATATAAATATTAAGTTTCATTTTACTGCGTAATCATTAGTCATAGAACAAATATTCATAATTTCAGTTTTACAGTTTAATTAGGTCTATTAGATGCTGCAATGATATTTCCAATATCTCTAATAGATTTCGGGAAAATTAAAAGAAAATTTGTTTATATAAAAATATTAAGTTTCATTTTACTGAGTAATTATTAGTCATAGAACAAATATTCATAATGACAGTTGTAGAGTTTAATTAGGTGTATCAGATGCTGCAATGATATTTCCAATACCTCTAATAGCTTTCGAGGAAATGAGGAGAAAATTTGTTTATATAAAAATATTAAGTTTCATTTTACTGAGTAATTATTAGTCATAGAACAAATATTCATAATGACAGTTGTACAGTTTAATTAGGTGTATCAGATGCTGCAATGATATTTCCAATATCTCTAATAGCTTTCGAGAAAATGAGGAGGAAAGTCATGTTTTTAAATAAATATTAAGTTTAATTTTACTGCGTAATTGTTAGTCATAGAACAAATATTCATAATGACAGTTGTACAATTTAATTAGGTGTATCAGATGCTGCAATGATATTTCCAATATCTCTAATAGCTTTCTGGAAAATAAGGAGGAAATTCATGTTTTTAAATAAATATTAAGTTTCATTTTACTGCGTAATTATTAGTCATAAAACAAATATTCATAATATCAGTTTTACAGTTTAATTAGGTTTATCAGATGCTGCAATGATATTTCCAATATCTCTAATAGCTTTCGGGAAAATGAGGAGGAAAGTCATGTTTTTAAATAAATATTAAGTTTCATTTTACTGCGTAATTATTAGTCATAGAACAAATATTCATAATATCAGTTGTACAGTTGAATTAGGTGTATCAGATGATGCAATGAAATTTCCAATATCTCTAATAGCTTTCGAGAAAACGAGGAAGAAAGTAATTTTAAAAAAAGTATAATTCAGTATTTATTAGTACTAGTGAAAATATTCATAATGAGAGTAGTATATTTTAATTAGGTCTATCAAATGCTGCAATGATATTTCCAATATCTCTAATAGCTTTCGAGAAAATGAGGAGGAAAATCATGTTTTTATATAAATATTAAGTTTCATTTTACTGCGTAATTATTAGTCATAGAACAAATATTCATAATGACAGTTGTAGAGTTTAATTAGGTGTATCAGATGCTGCAATCATATTTCCAATAACTCTAATAGCTTTCGGGAAAATGAGGAGGAAAGACATGTTTTTATAAATATTAAGTTTCATTTTACTGCGTAATTGTTAGTCATAGAACAAATATTCATAATGACAGTTGTACAGTTTAATTAGGTTTATCAGATGCTGCAATGATATTTCCAATATCTCTAATAGCTTTCTGGAAAATGAGGAGGAAAGTCATGTTTTTATATAAATATTAAGTTTCATTTTACTGCGTAATTATTAGTCATAAAACAAATATTCATAATCACAGTTGTACAGTTTAATTAGGTGTATCAGAAGCTGCAATGATATTTCCAATATTTCTAATAGCTTTCGGGAAAATGACGAGTAAAGTCATGTTTTTATATAAATATTAAGTTTCATTTTACTGCGTAATCATTAGTCATAGAACAAATATTCATAATTTCAGTTTTACAGTTTAATTAGGTCTATCAGATGCTGCAATGATATTTCCAATATCTCTAATAGATTTCGAGAAAATGAGGAGGAAATTCATGTTTTTATATATATATTAAGTTTCATTTTACTGCGTAATTATTAGTCATAGAACAAATATTAATAATGACAGTTGTACAGTTTAATTAGGTGTATCAGATTCTGCAATGATATTTCCAATATCTCTAATAGCTTTCGAGGAAATTAGGAGAAAATTTGTTTATATAAAAATATTAAGTTTCATTTTACTGAGTAATTATTAGTCATAGAACAAATATTCATAATGACAGTTCTACAGTTTAATTAGTTGTATCATTTGCTGTAATGATATTTCCAATATCTCTAATAGCTTTCGAGAAAATGAGGAGGAAAGTCATGTTTTTAAATAAATATTAAATTTCATTTTACTGCGTAATTATTAGTCATAGAACAAATATTCATAATATCAGTTGTACAGCTTAATTAGGTCTATCAGATGCTGCAATGATATTTCCAATATCTCTAATAGCTTTCAAGAAAATAACGAGGAAAGTCATGTTTTCATATAAAAATACAGTTTTATTTTACTGCGTAATTATTAGTCATAGAACAAATATTCATAATATCAGTTGTACAGTTGAATTAGGTGTATCAGATGATGCAATGATATTTCCAATATCTCTAATAGCTTTCGAGAAAACGAGGAAGAAAGTAATTTAAAAAAAAGTAAAATTCAGTATTTATTAGTACTAGTGAAAATATTCATAATGACAGTAGTATATTTTAATTAGGTCTATCAAATGCTGCAATGCTATTTCCAATATCTCTAATAGCTTTCGAGAAAATGAGGAGGAAAATCATGTTTTTATATAAATATTAAGTTTCATTTTACTGCGTAATTATTAGTCATAAAACAAATATTCATAATCACAGTTGTACAGTTTAATTAGGTGTATCAGAAGCTGCAATGATATTTCCAATATTTCTAATAGCTTTCGGGAAAATGACGAGTAAAGTCATGTTTTTATATAAATATTAAGTTTCATTTTACTGCGTAATCATTAGTCATAGAACAAATATTCATAATTTCAGTTTTACAGTTTAATTAGGTCTATCAGATGCTGCAATGATATTTCCAATATCTCTAATAGATTTCGAGAAAATGAGGAGGAAATTCATGTTTTTATATATATATTAAGTTTCATTTTACTGCGTAATTATTAGTCATAGAACAAATATTAATAATGACAGTTGTACAGTTTAATTAGGTGTATCAGATTCTGCAATGATATTTCCAATATCTCTAATAGCTTTCGAGGAAATTAGGAGAAAATTTGTTTATATAAAAATATTAAGTTTCATTTTACTGAGTAATTATTAGTCATAGAACAAATATTCATAATGACAGTTCTACAGTTTAATTAGTTGTATCATTTGCTGTAATGATATTTCCAATATCTCTAATAGCTTTCGAGAAAATGAGGAGGAAAGTCATGTTTTTAAATAAATATTAAATTTCATTTTACTGCGTAATTATTAGTCATAGAACAAATATTCATAATATCAGTTGTACAGTTTAATTAGGTCTATCAGATGCTGCAATGATATTTCCAATATCTCTAATAGCTTTCAAGAAAATAACGAGGAAAGTCATGTTTTCATATAAAAATACAGTTTTATTTTACTGCGTAATTATTAGTCATAGAACAAATATTCATAATATCAGTTGTACAGTTGAATTAGGTGTATCAGATGATGCAATGATATTTCCAATATCTCTAATAGCTTTCGAGAAAACGAGGAAGAAAGTAATTTAAAAAAAAGTAAAATTCAGTATTTATTAGTACTAGTGATAATATTCATAATGACAGTAGTATATTTTAATTAGGTCTATCAAATGCTGCAATGCTATTTCCAATATCTCTAATAGCTTTCGAGAAAATGAGGAGGAAAATCATGTTTTTATATAAATATTAAGTTTCATTTTACTGCGTAATTATTAGTCATAGAACAAATATTCATAATGACAGTTGTAGAGTTTAATTAGGTGTATCAGATGCTGCAATCATATTTCCAATATCTCTAATAGCTTTCGGGAAAATGAGGAGGAAAGTCATGTTTTTATAAATATTAAGTTTCATTTTACTGCGTAATTGTTAGTCATAGAACAAATATTCATAATGACAGTTGCACAGTTTAATTAGGTTTATCAGATGCTGCAATGATATTTCCAATATCTCTAATAGCTTTCGGGAAAATGAGGAGGAAAGTCATGTTTTTATATAAATATTAAGTTTCATTTTACTGCGTAATTATTAGTCATAAAACAAATATTCATAATTACAGTTGTACAGTTTAATTAGGTGTATCAGAAGCTGCAATGATATTTCCAATATTTCTAATAGCTTTCGGGAAAATGACGAGTAAAGTTATGTTTTTATATAAATATTAAGTTTCATTTTACTGCGTAATCATTAGTCATAGAACAAATATTCATAATTTCAGTTTTACAGTTTAATTAGGTCTATCAGATGCTGCAATGATATTTCCAATATCTCTAATAG
>JAPQNM010000029.1:2695465-2777447 GCA_029783475.1 Metacarcinus magister | reverse complement strand
AATGATATTTCCAATATCTCTAATAGCTTTCGAGAAAATGAGGAGGAAAGTCATGTTTTTAAATAAATATTAAGTTTCATTTTACTGCGTAATTATTAGTCATAGAACAAATATTAATAATGACAGTTGTACAGTTTAATTAGGTGTATCAGATTCTGCAATGATATTTCCAATATCTCTAATAGCTTTCGAGGAAATTAGGAGAAAATTTGTTTATATAAAAATATTAAGTTTCATTTTACTGAGTAATTATTAGTCATAGAACAAATATTCATAATGACAGTTCTACAGTTTAATTAGTTGTATCAAATGCTGTAATGATATTTCCAATATCTCTAATAGCTTTCGAGAAAATGAGGAGGAAAGTCATGTTTTTAAATAAATATTAAGTTTCATTTTACTGCGTAATTATTAGTCATAGAACAAATATTCATAATGAGAGTTGTACAGTTTAATTAGGTGTATCAGAACCTGCAATGATATTTCCAATATCTCTAATAGCTTTCGAGAAAATGAGGAGGAAAGTCATGTTTTTAAATAAATATTAAGTTTAATTTTACTGCGTAATTATTAGTCATAGAACAAATATTCATAATATCAGTTGTACAGTTTAATTAGGTGTATCAGATGCTGCCATAATATTTCCAATATCTCTAATAGCTTTCGGGAAAATGAGGAGGAATGTCATGTTTATATATAAATATTAAGTTTCATTTTACTGCGTAATTATTAGTCATAAAACAAATATTCATAATGACAGTTGTAGAGTTTAATTAGGTGTATCAGATGCTGCAATGATATTTCCAATATTTCCAATATTTTCAATATCCAATATCTAATGCTAGCTAGAAGAGCCCGTCGCTGACGGCCGACGGAGCGACGGTTATATATTGCTGCCGGCGGTGTTGCCAAACCGCAGTTATCGTACCGTAAAATTATCTATTGAATATCACATAAATACTCATAAGAACGGTAATTCTGATACATAAGACAATAGAAATTTGTAAATAATGATAAAAGTTGTTACACTGGCCTATACTTATTGTCATCATACGTTTGGTATATGCATGGGAATGATATAAAGATCTTGGCACAGACGTCGTGCCGCAAACACAGGAGAGGGAGACGCTGCTGGCACATACGGTGTGCCGCAAGAACTGAATGGGTTAAGGGAGAGTAGTCAAGACAACACGATTAGGGTTTCGGGAGACATTACTCGCCTCCTCTTTCCTTGTCTTTTCGTAAGAAAGACAGAGGAGGAACTTCCTGATCCCTCGTTCCGTCCCTTTTGGTCGCCTTTTACGACTCACAGGGAATAGGTAGTAGTATTCTTGCACTCCCCACAACATGGTTCCAATAATCAAGATGAAAATGTAAGAAAACAAAATACAAAATTTCCTCCTTCGGGCAGTAAGCTATACAATAATTCTACTCAAGAATGCCTCGTGTTTCCTATACACATCCAGCCCTCGTTTTTCCGCAAAGAAAATTCAACAAAGCTACACATAAATGTTATGTAGTGTAACCAAACATAATTGAAATCATAATGGGGCTTCATCCCTTTTAAATCGCCTTTCTTAGAAACAGTTTTCCATCCCTGAACCTTCAAGGTGTCATTTGCTAACCTGCTCCATGAAGAACACCATTTCTTTCTCCTCTAGGCTCTGCACCTGTAAGATAATGATAACTTTTGTACTAAACTGAGGTGCAGCTACATGTCTGTACTGATATGGAAATACTTTGATGACACTCACTACAGAAAGATTATAGAAAGTGTATGAAGTGACCTCCTCCTTTGTATTAACGGTAATGAAGCCCTGTATTATGATATTTTGTTATGAATAATAACCTTTCTGTTCCAACATTGCCAGGTGATATATGTGGCCAGGAACCCTAAAGATGTGTTGGTGTCCTTCCACCACCACTGCAGGATCATCAATATGCATAGCTTCACTGGTACTTGGGAGGACTTCGTTCAATACTTCGTCGATGATGATTGTAAGCCAGTTTTAAGTATATACCTTTGTTTCAGTTGAAACACACATGTTTCATTAAACCTCACCTTCCTTCTATTCTTACTTCAACTTGCTATCGTATCCGCATGGCTATTATCTTCTATCCACCAAAATAAGACTATTCCTAACCTTCTTACGCTTGACCTTCCACTTATCATTATGTATTTTCCTTTTTTCACCATGAAATTCCTTTATGTTTCTATGCTTCACTCATTCACTTCCTGACTCTTCCTCCCCCACAGTGATGTATGGATCCTACGCTGAACACATCAAGGAAGCTTGGGAGAAGCGGAACCACCCCAACCTGCACTTCGCTTTCTATGAGGACATGAAAGCAGACGTGATGGGGGAACTTAAGCGGCTGGACGACTTCATGGGAACAAAGTTGACGCCAAAGCAACTGGATACTGTAGCTCACCACACCAGCTTCAAAGAGATGAAGGGGAGAGCAGATGTGGCAATGGGGAAAACAACTGCAGACGTTGGATTCAATAAAGAGATTACAAAGAAGGATGGTGGATTCTTCAGGAAAGGTGAGAGAGAGAGAGAGAGAGAGAGAGAGAGAGAGAGAGAGAGAGAGAGAGAGAGAGAGAGAGAGAGAGAGAGAGAGAGAGAGAGAGAGAGAGAGAGAGAGAGAGAGAGAGAGAGAGAGAGAATGTGTGGTTAGCCTGAAATTACCTTATCCATGGGGCCGGGTGGCTGTGTGGTACAATATTGAGCTAAAGGTTCTTCTTGGTGAGAGAGGTAGTGCTTTCTCGTTAACCTTAGCAAAACTATATGGTCAATAGTTACCAATTTATTGGAGATTATTTAATCATCTTCAACTATCTTATCCAACAGGCGAGACTGGTGATTGGAAGAACAAATTCTCTCCAGAGATTGAAGCCAAAGTGGATACATGGATTGAGAAAAACATGAAGAATATTGGTGTAAACTTCAAGTATTCCAACTAGACTGTGTTTCCTGGCTTCTATTTCCCGGACAGTGACAGCAAAACACCTCCCACCATCTATGTTTCTGATACACTTAAAGATAAATAGGCTACATATACTAATAATGTTATGTCTCGTATTTTGAAACACTGATAATTTTATCTAAAGGGGTAGCTATGAAAGAACTGTAGCCAGAGGTCGAACCTTTGACAGGACACTCAACGTACACGATGTCTTACTTTTTAATCCATAATGATCATCATGCCTATGGCGTAGTGCTCAACTCGTGAGGATCGTGTTGCGGGTTCGATCCTGGGGTGGGATTATCGAAAGCTCGTAACGGCCGCTAAGATCATCGTAGCGCCTACGATAATCGTAGCACCCTCGTAAGTCGCTAAGGTGTATTTTCAAACAAATGTTACGATGATCCATCCGCCATATTTGCTCGTAGCGCTACGATTCCTGGCGAGCACCCTTAAGCTGATCGTAGGGACGCGCAGTGGAATTGAATTGAATTGAAGGTTTCTCCAATAAACAACCCGTGTATATGTCTAGTGATGCTCGACTTTGTTTATTCTGTGAACGAAGATGGAATTGCAAGTGCTTTTATAACATGACTTGACTTTACAAAGAGCGATGAGACGTGAGAGGTCATACACAGACAGAATATATCCATTTGCGTAGTGACAAACATTTACTTATATATTATAGATTTCCCAGACAAGAACTCCTTCATTGGTGTGCTAGACTAGAACCACGAGTTGGACCAGCCACAAAAAGATCCCGTGCTGTGCCATGTCATTTGCAGGTGTTGATAACATTACGATTTTATGCAAGTGGGACATTCCAGAGTGTGTTGGCAGACACAGAAGGCTTAACACAGGGGTGTGTGAGCAGAATAATTAACAGAATGACATACGAGTTGTACAGGATAGCTCTTAGGGAAGTTATGATGCCCAGAGGTAATTAGAGAATGATAAATTGGTAAATATATCGATCCGGACATTCCCTCTTATAACCTAAACATAACCTAGCGTAACCTTACTTAACCTAACATAAACTAAACTAACAACTGCTCTACTCAGAAAAAAGGCCGCCAGACAAAATAAAGAAAAGAAGGAAATTTAAACTGCAATCTCTGATATTAAACTGACTATTATAGGTAACCTAATCTAACCTAACCTAACCTGTTTCACTCACATATGGTGACTTCTTTAATGGTGGGGAATTATGACACACAGTCACACTTTAGCATTCCCCAGGGTACCTACCATTATCTTATCACCTACTTGGTTGGCGGCAAATAAATCACAATAAGTTATAATCCTGTAATAGCAAAATATTTCACCATTTATCATACCTATACAGTACTATTAATGATAGCATGAAAAGAAAAGGACTTATTTATAGACAAAAAAAAAAAAAAAAGGAAATATGGAAATTAGATATGAAATCTTTGTAAAAAAAAATGTTTTGCTATAAGAAAGTAGGTACTGTAGCAACATGTGACAAAAATTCCTTCAGAGGCCTCAACATTCTCCTGAAAAGGTTACATTTTTAATAATTTTAATCATTATAAGCATAAATAAGATATTTTCCTTGGCAAAGAAAACCACAAAATAAAAGAAGGAATTATATATATAAACATTGAGAGGACTGCACTGGCAAATCAATCACAATAACTTATTATGTATTAGCAAAATATTCTTCCATTTATCATACCGGTACAGTGTTATTAATGAGAAAATGAAAAGAAAGGGACTTATTTTAATATTGGCAAGTGTATAGTAATAAATATTGGTAGGGAAAATCCTCAAAACAGATACAATATAAACAGGGTAATGCTGAATAGGTCAGACTGTGAGAGGGATTTGGGTGTACAGGTTAGCTTAGACCTCCGTCCCAGAAAACAATGTATTGAGGCTAGAAATAGGGCTAATAGGTTTAGGTTAGGATTCATTGCTAGGAGTAGAAGTGCTGAGGTTATTTTAAAGTTGTATTTAGCGTTAGTCAGACCTCACCTCGACTGTGAGAGGTGGGTGTAGGTAATAAGGGGGTATAGGATTAACAGGAACTACCTAGTGCAGGCCTCCGGGCCTTTTGTAGCTTCTTTATATTCTGTTGTTCTTATTTAGAGATTAAAAATAAAGGAAATTTGGAAATGAAACATAAGATCTGAGTCAAAAAAAATTGTTATAGTAAAATAGCACCATGAGCAATATTTGGTGAGTGATCACACACCCTTTCAGTAAAGTCTTTCAGAAAGTAATTTCGATACGCAGATATTTGTTCAGATCACCTCAAATAGTTATGCCGCTGAATTACAGAAAAAAAATGCGTTTTAGGTTAAGTTAGGTTAATAATTAGGTTTAGTTACGTTTAGTTAGGTTTGGTTGAGTGAATTTTGGTTATTCTTATTCAACTGCAGATCTTGGAAGGTTATGCTAACAAAGCAATTTCTATTTTGTAAATTTTTACATCTTCACCAAAATGGCGTGTGCTACGAAAAGAAATAGCATCTGCACCTCGCACAACCCCCTACTTTTACTCATAGAAAACATTTGATAGCTTCTAAATTAACATATAAACCTAACTAAACTTAACGAAACCTAACGTAACCCAAAAAAATTATAAATCGTTTTTTTCTGTAATTCAGTGGCATAACTGTTCGAGGTGATCTGAACAAGTATCTGAGGTTGAATTTGCAGTGCATTATAAAGGTAACGAGATATCGACTGGGTCGTCTTACGAATCTTTACCATTTTCTTCCCCATTTCTTTCTTACTCATGCTTTGTATTCTTGTTACTGTTATTCCTAAACTTTCCATGTTTTTCCTAGCATCTTTACTTCATGCATCTGATCCCTTTTTTAACGTGTCCCTCATTACTTTTTCTACCATCTCATTTCTATCTCCCTATAGTGTGCTCTAGATGTATGACATTTTGCTTTTTATGAGCCTTAAGGCTGATAAAGGTGCAGACGCTATTTCTTTTCGTAGCACACGCCATTTTGGTGAAGATGTAAAAATTTACCGAATAGAAATTGCTATTGTTTCAAAAAGTGATGACCCTATTTCTCCTCTTATTCCTTCTGCTGTGTATTTCCTAGCATTGGAGTGTATTTGTTTACATTTTCAGACTACATTGTGATTGGCTCCCACTTCATGAAATCGCTCTTCTGATTGGTCTAGCGCCAATCAGCTGAGCTGCATTATGGACGGTCGGAACGAAACGGAACGGGTTTTACGATTACATCATTACGATCATCGTGAGCTACGAGCGTTGCTGCGAGCTTTAGAAAATACACCTTAGCGGTTATCGTAGGCCACGATAAAAGATGGCCGCTACGAGCACGTAACCATGATCGTAGCGGCGTCTGGCTACGATCTTTCGATAATCCCACCCCTGGCTCACGGCAGCCTAACTTGGTGAGAGAGGTAGCGCTCTCTTGATAGCCCTAGCATAACTATACGATCTATAGTTACCTAGTTCGAGGGATTATTCAATAATTTTTTTTTTTTTATATCCTCTAATTCCGCCAGCAATACCTAAAGTGACTTGATAAATTTGAAACACTACTACTGCTAATGAAAGGCCGTGCATAATATATTATTTATGGGGTTTATAGTTTGGAAAAGGTGTTATTTCCTAAGGGAACTTTTAGTGTACTAAGAAAAAATTACACTGCAAATTTTGGTGATTAATAGAAAGTCAAGCCCGTGTCTCCTTTCCCTTCTCTCCTATGCACGTGCATGACTATTGCTTGAAAATAAATAAATAGTTAGATATAAATTAAATAGGTGATTAGATAATTCTCTCGAACTAGGATAGACCATGTATCTCTGCTAGGGTTAACGAGAGAGCTCTACCTCTCACCAAGAAGCTGCCGTTAGCCAGAATCGAACTCGAGGCGAGCGTTGTAACACAGCCACCTGGTCCCGAAATAAACATAGAACATTAAATAATTAATTTATGCAAGGCTAATATTCTTGATAAGGGTATGTACTGCAAATGCTTAGTAGTATAAAGAAACTGGTGTGTCCAACAGTGTAATATGTGCACTAGATTAAGATCAATCCAAATGGATGAAGCAGATTGTGGTGTTCCGACGAGGTGTTGTATAGATGGCAGTACCATCGCCTTTCCAGCTGGGAAATGTAAACAAAACTCTTGGCTTCACTTGCTGTCGAATCTGCTCATTCAGACATGCTGCCGAGGTCTCTCGCTTCTGCTGTTGTGTGTGTGGAAAGAAAAGTCGTGCACACCCCAAAGAGGCCAGAAGGTATGTTTAGTTAAAGTTGATTAGAATTGAGTTGTCGCCACCGGCTTTATTAGTTACGTTTTCAATAAACTTTTTTGCTCAGTATACTGAACATTATCAATCTACTTCCGCTGGGTGAGTACTACCTTATGATATGATATGGGATATGACGGTACTACGATATAAATTCCTGTAGTTGGCCTTTTGAAAACCTACTAAGACAATATTACTGCCTTGGTGACAGCATCAGCCACACTTTAGTCTAATCCTTAAACCACTACTATAATTTCCGACAAGAATATGTACACACAGTGATATATCAGAGCATTAGTGCAACATCATCGTTGAAATTGAAAAGGAAGTAATGACTCCTAACGAACGAGGAGTAACGGGATGAAATTAAGATGTAGAGATTCAACTAGATTGCACTAAATTTTTATTTGCTAATTACGTCGTTAAGGAGTGGAACGAATTCTCGCCTTTCATGGTGCAATATAACAATAAATTAGTTTTAAAACAAATTTGACTATCATATCCTCCAACATGGTCTCCGATAGGACAATAGCTAGACTAGATGAGACTAAATTAGTGTAGCATTAACTGTATTACACTGGTGGACAGGTGGCATAGGGGCGGGATCCCCAGACTAATAATGATGACAGTAATCAAAGTCCTCAAGAGGAAATGATATTCAAGCAGTTTCACTTCATGACGTCACAGAAAGGCCACCTAAAATGGGAAATTGTGAGTGTACCTGAGCAATCCCTAGTAACTGACTTTAAACGGGTAGCAATTAAGTCCTTACTCACAAAATCTTTCGGTCATGTTCGCATATCTTCTGTACTAATCATGGAGGGAATTAAATATAACCTTGGGCCTAAGGGTGTGTCAGCTGATCCACCACTACCAGCCTCTGGAAGTAAATATAAAGCTTACGAGAGGCAAGAACAAATTTAAACACCCTCCAAGACATTATTTCTAATCAGATGGACGTCATAACGGCCCTAAACATACAAACTTATTATTTTGTTTGAACTTGTAGAACGCTGATCAATCACATTATTATTGTGTTTAGTTTTGATAACGTTTACTCTAGGTTAAGGATAGTCCACCTAGTTTGTATTCCAAGGTCAGTGTGGTGTGGTTTTCTGGTTACCCCTCTCTCTCTCTCTCTCTCTCTCTCTCTCTATATATATATATATATATATATATATATATATATATATATATATATATATATATATATATATATCTGTTATAAAGGTATAATACAAAGAGTGGTAACTTAGGTATTTCATTATAATTTACAAAAACATGAGGTACAGAAACATGTATGTACAGGGAGGGAACAATGTGGTCTTGTCAGGCTGGTCATGAATCACGCGTACACTCTGAAAGAAGAGAGTATTGTATATCATTTATAAGTTTACCTTTTGATTCGTTATTTCATGAGAGAGAGAGAGAGAGAGAGAGAGAGAGAGAGAGAGAGAGAGAGAGAGAGAGAGAGAGAGAGAGAGAGAGAGAGAGAGAGAGAGAGAGAGAGAGCAAACAGACTTACCGGTGCTGTTTATCCTCTATTAAACACTCCCACCACATTATGGTACATTTCTGTTCCACTCTTGTATAAGTTTGTTCTGAGCCTGCAAAGGAAGAAAAAACAATTATCTAGTGATATTGCTACACAATATGTCTACATGTTAATTATATATATATATATATATATATATATATATATATATATATATATATATATATATATATTATCTTCCATGACACGCCATTTCATTCGTATTTAAACACATCCATATATTGAGGAGGGGTCACAGTACACGTTTGAACCCACCAACACTACTGGGAAGATCGCATTACCTGTCCTAATTAATTGGAAGTAACAGGTAGTGTGACCATTGCTGCAGGGATGTATGGCTTTTTATAATGTTATAGTGACCCATGATGCATTAACACGTGTTGTGCCAGTGTATCGTGTATTTTGGTTTGAACTGATTGTGGTACTCACGGAGGCTGACAACGAAATGCACCAACACTATTCCGAAGGTTTTCATTATCATGAATATTTAACGTTTTCTTCAAAATTTCCGTTCACGTTTATAATATTACGTCATTGATTACACATTTCTGTAAATAAGCAAACGCCTATCAGAGAGTACGAGGAGGTTTATAAGATGGATCTCCTAAATAAAGCAGGAAGGATACGGACGACAATTATGTCAAAGATAATAAAGCACTAATACAACGCCTCCAGCCCTGCACACCTGAACACACGTGGATAAGGCCTTCATGTCCACCTTACACACTGCAACTACTCTCTTCTCCCTGGCACTCATTTAACATACGCCATGATGGTCACCTGTCAAGTGGAAGTTTACCTAACCTACACCTCACCTGTCTAGTAGAAGTTTACCTAACCTACGCCTCACCTGTCAAGGAAGCTGGAGGCTGCATCGATGGCGTCCCCCGTGGCATCGGCAGCGGCGTTCAAAGATGGGGTGATGCTCTGGATCTGCGGGTGGGCGTCAGTTCCTACAGCTCCCCACGCCACCGCCACCACCACCACCACCACCACCAGGGCTAAGCTGCTTGCGACAAACGATTGCATCCTGTAACAGTGGAAGGCGAGGGCATATTAGTGAATCTGGATGTTAGGCTACCTGGATTTATGAATGAAATTTGTGTATATAATTTGTTTCTTATATATGATTTTTTATGTGTATGTTGCATACTGGAGTGTGAAGAGGTTACTTTCTCTAATAATTGCAATACAACTCTAGTGGGTGAGGCGAGTGGTTAGGTCACTGGCATATAGTCATGTTGTCCCAAGTCTGAGCATTGAGACACTTAGGTATTACCGATGAAATGGTTACCAAGACGTGTGCTATGGAGAGAGAGAGAGAGAGAGAGAGAGAGAGAGAGAGAGAGAGAGAGAGAGAGAGAGAGAGAGAGAGAGAGAGAGAGAGAGAGAGAGTTTTGTGTGTTTTGTTAGATTGATTGAAAATTTCCTTATTAGTGATACAATGGACGTTTCCCTTCCCCACCCGAGAGAGAGAGAGAGAGAGAGAGAGAGAGAGAGAGAGAGAGAGAGAGAGAGAGAGAGAGAGAGAGAGTCACACACACACGCACACCTCAGCTGCTGTCCACTCCTACCTTTCTCTGAGGCAGACGAGTCACGAATGTATGTTTGCAAGAAAGTCGACCCTCTTTATATAGCCAGACATCTCTGACGCCACCACCACCACCCCACATCTCACTACTCCACCCACTACCACCACCTGTTCCTACACGCCATTCCACGCCACCTGACCATCGTTACATGTGTGTGTGTGTGTGTGTGTGTGTGTGTGTGTGTGTGTTGAACTTTGCAAAGGGTGTGTTAATGAGGTTAATGTTTCTGGTTTCTCTTTGTTTTTCTTTCTTTCTATTTTTTATTAAATTTTTTGTAAGTCTTGCACGCTGGTTTCCGATTGCTAAGGTTAAATATACGTATTGGTGAATTAAGGATGAGTGTGTGTGTGTGTGTGTGTGTGTGTGTGTGTTTGTGTTTGTGTGTGTGTGTGTGTGTGTGTGTGTGTGTGTGTGTGTGTGTGTGTGTGTGTGTGCGATTCACCATGTTCTGGAGGATCACGTGCTGGACTCGTGATCGTCAGCCATTACCCTTCCCGAAAGATCTCAGAGCTCGTGGAGACGGATCTATGGGTAAAGCTGAGACCTCTCACACATCACACACCCCCATCTCCTTTTTTAAGGTGGATGGTAACCGTTCTCAATCAGTAAAAAATCCTAAGTGACCTGAGCACGGTTTGAACTCGTCTGGAATATTTGAACTTTCCGGTGTTGTTGGCAGTATAACAGTGACAGCGTTCAAGAACAAACTAGTAAAAAAAAGATTGATTCTAATCCTCAATGGTGATATATTTCGTTATCATAGTAAGTGATGGGAATGTCTGTATTAAATGTCACTTTTTTAGAGTTTGTTAGTGGTGGTGTGGCAGTGCATGTTTTCGCCGGGGTTGAAATGCAGTAGTGATAGTCATTATTTCATTCTTATAAAAATTCCATGTAGTTTCGTTCTTTTTCATGCGGTATTTTTTTGGGGGGCAGTCCGGGCTGGAGGAAGCGGTGGGTGGAGAGGAGCCTTCGCCTTTACTGTCATATGCCTCTCATTTCAGATAGCCTCGTAAGGGCCAACATGTCTGCTGCTGTTTGCTCTCTTTTGTGTTCCTTTTTCAATGTCTAGTGATAATGACAGTGCTAGTATATGAGTGATGGTGATGGTGATAGTGTTGATTATGATGGAGATTACATTGTGGTGGTGATAGCTGTGGCAGTGGTAGGGTAGATGATGTCCGTGATGATCGTAATGGTGATAATAGCGATGATGGTGTTAGCAAGGATACTGTTGGTGACACTATAGTGGTGATGACTGTGTCAGCTTTCAGGGAGCAACCATGTTGTTAATGGTGGTAGTAATGTTGTTGTTGTTGTTGTTGGTGGTGGTGGTGGTGGTGGTGGTGGTTGGGGTTGCTTAACAAGAGGAAACGATGCTTTAGCTGATGAAGGACAATCTCTCATGTCCACAGCACCTCCCTCCCCCTCCTCCCTCATTATAACCCTTTTCCTCCTTCTCTGATACTCACCCTCACTCATCTGTCTTTGACATCCTCTCTTTCAAGCCGATGTTGTGCGAAATCTCTTTTCTGCTAAACATTTTTTTTTTTGTGTGAGGCTTCTGCGCAGTGAAGTGGCGAGGGACTCAACACAAGTTCCAGTACAGCTTTGATCTTTGAGAGGTTGCTTTCCTTAGCTATTTCTACACTTTCACCAACTGTTATTACATGTAAGTTTTCTCATAATAACATAGTGCCTTATCGTTGTTTAAAACAAGTTTTAGGTTTCCAGCAAAGCTGTCAAACTAGAGAAAGAAGAGATAAATCAGGTTACCAAAGAGGCTGTGTAAACACAAATATAATTTTTCAACAGTGTTATTCTAAGGACTGTGATTCACTGTTTGTTTGCGTAGCTTTTATAGACATTGTTCATTGTTGAGGAATGTTACCTAAACGTCTTACAAAACCAGATATAAGTGATGAAAAGATATGTTGAGTGGGAGAGGTTTCCCATAACACCGGCAAGAGTTACTTTGTGCTTTCTTCTTATCTATTTTTCTGTTGGTGTTACTTTCAGTGTTCACTTCGATCTATGATTCTTTTTATTGTAAACTTTATTTTGTTTCGTTATTTTCCCGTAGATATTTTCCTGTAATAGCCAACATTAGATTTTACCTTTGGCTGACGGAGGATGAAATCAGTAACCCTTACCTACATAAGGGACACAAAACACTGCCTCACTGTTCTTCAAAATCCACACAAAATATTTATATTAAAGAAATGAAGAAAGGAAGAAGATAGAGTTTCATGCATGGCTGATTTCATACTTGACCTTCCAGTATGGTTGTTTAAGCATAATATTAACTTGAGGTGCATTTTCATAAATTAATCAAATCAATTAAAAAAAGAATAAATACAATTTCAAGCGTCACTTCCTTGTCAAGATGAACAAATTGGCATTTCATCCTTACGCATCTTTTTCCTCTGTAGTGTAAAGAAAGTTAGACTAGTAAAACAAAGGAGTAGTTACACGCGCGTCGGACACAAGAGAAACAAGGCCTTAAGGACTGGACACGGTGGAAAAGAGGTAGTAATGACCTTTCCCTTTCCCCTCATTTAGTGCATGTTTTATGAGATGTCACTACCACCCATGACGAACTTTCTACCCGCCAGCCCTTTCTGTGCGTTAATAATTTATTAAAGTTTTTTCTCCACTCTTGCCTTTTCTGCTGCCTGCCTCAAGGATTATTCTCCCACTACCGCTTGATTAAGCATGCAAGGCAAGGGCTGCTCCTATTCGTCTCCATTTATTATTGTTTATATTCACCTATACCAGTCCTTATCATAAGAAGGGAGGGAATTATATATACTAGAAATACACACACACAGACATGGAAAAAAGAAACATTGCTCCCGTTGTTCAGAGGTTATCTACTCCGCCTGTCAACGGCAAGGCGCTAGCTCGAACCCTGCTCAGGTTGCTAAGGATTTTTCACTGACAGGGAGTTGTTACTGTCCCCCTTGAGCAAAGGGATGGGTGAAAGGTCTCAGCCTTACCCATAGATCCTCTTTGAGCTCTGAGCTTCTTCGGGGAGGGTAATGGTACTATGGTGAATTACACCGTGCTTCTTAATACTAGGACTGAATAATGTTTATTTTGACTGCTTAATATGCCAGAATGCCACATTTGAACTTTCATATGTGATAAACATACTACATTGGTGTTGCCTGCCTGACTTAGCGGATATCACGCCTCAGTTTGCGTCCGCCTTGACTTTGAACCTGCTTAGCACGTTCCTGGATCACTGGTTACTCGGTGAAAGCTGGGGAAGCTCAGCTGCAGCCACGCGGAAACGTTTTTTTTGAGGTAAAGATTTTAATTTACACTGGCGAAAAATATTCGTGTTGAGCCCAGCGGAGCCTAATGTAGCTTTTCCTTTTTTTTTTTTTCTTATCCGAATATGAATCTGAGAGAGAGAGAGAGAGAGAGAGAGAGAGAGAGAGAGAGAGAGAGAGAGAGAGAGAGAGAGAGAGAGAGAGAGAGAGAGAGAGAATAGAACATCTACAGCAATAGTCATTTTGTTTTTATATTTATACAAAGGCTGGAATATAACGGAATATAACGATCTCGCCATTTTTCCCCTGGATAAATATTCAATAATACCAACCAAGCAATAATGTAATTGACATACTGGTGTATTGTAGCTCAACCTACCAGACTATATAACAGCGGCTCCCAATTACTTTTGGCTATTACCCCAATTTTTCCAAACTCATGCTTAGCAACAGGCACATTACCCCCACTCCCTTTCACCTAAACTTTCCTAAGGGCTGTCGTTACCCACGTTGAATGCGAAATTAACCCCAGAGGGTAATTTACCCTGTTTTATAAGATGTGGCGCTAGGCACTCATCCCTCTGAACAAAAATAAATGAGGCAAATGATTATGTGGCCTGCTCTTAATGACTTTTTGCTCATATTAGTATATTAGTTGTCTTTTATTTATGTACCGAGACTTTAACAATGTTTTGATATTCATGGTCTTCTTTCCATTGTATAAAGACCATATTGCGTCTCTCTCTAAAGTAGCCTTTTATCCCATTTCGATCATGGTTAAGTGAAATAATTCATTGACCTTCCAAAAATCTGGACCAGTCAGATTTGTTTAACGATTCACTCTCTCTATAAGCACAGCCCCGCCTGTGCTCATCTCTCGAGTTTTGTGGCTTATAGAAGCTCCCGGCAAAACCTCACTTTCGTCACACTCGCCATGGTCCGTTTTGAGCTGGCCACGGGAGTTTCTAGTACTGTGGATTACGATACGAGACTTTCACACTCGTTTCCCTATAAGGAGAATGGGTCGGGCTTGGAGGAGGTGGAGGGTACTGTATCCAGGCGTAAGTATGTGTGGCAGAGAACATCTTCCAGAATATTTTATAGCAGCTAAACTAAATTCTCCTTGTCTATTTGTTGTTACAGAACAGGTCGTGTTATTCTCTCCCTCAATTAGGGTACGGTGTTCAAGTACAGAGATACGAAAACAAG
This sequence comes from Metacarcinus magister, assembly GCA_029783475.1. NCBI lineage: Eukaryota > Metazoa > Arthropoda > Malacostraca > Decapoda > Cancridae > Metacarcinus > Metacarcinus magister. Next base: position 2,762,572 of record JAPQNM010000029.1, on the reverse strand, counting down.
ATAAATATAATACTGTATTGTGAATATGAGTGAGATGAAAAGACATTGAAGACATTATTTAGGTCAATTTGTGGATGCTTTATTTTGCTCTGAATTATATGACAATACATTGCATTTAACTCAAGAAAATCAGAAAATGTGGTGTTGATAATGTTTCAAGTGCAAAACAAGCACTACCAATATCAGTGTAAACATTTCGTGTTTTGCATGATGTATTAAACAAAATTTGAGGACGGAGAAAGTGCAACTGTTCTCCGCTCACCACAAATGTTACCCTACGACATACATAAAGTGAGTCAACTTGAAGCTATAGCGTATCCATAATGACGTGCAATTAAATATATTCTCATCTCTCTCATTGTGACGGACCTAATTATGTTCATGATTGCGGTTGGGATGGAACGGTGCGTGGCTCTCCCTCCCTTCCCATGGACTTGTCTTGTTTTTCCATGGTGATCACAGTGCAGTAACTGTTGAAAATGGAACACTTCGTGGCTTAGTATTTTCCCTACTTCTCTCATTAACTCGTAACGGAACGATGCATCTTGCTTTCCATCGCCCTCTCCCCAACCCACGGGACTATTTGCGTGACGCTAATGATTCACGGTGAACCCAGACGCGTCCAAAGCAGTAATTAGTGTTGTAGAGGAGCAGCAGATGTTGGTGAGACTGAGGTTAGAGACTGGCTCCAGTTTTCCTCTCCACCACACTCGTGAAACGCACTCTCTCTCTATCTCTCTCTCTCTCTCTCTCTCTCTATATATATATATATATATATATATATATATATATATATATATATATATATATATATATATATATGTATATATATATATATATATATATATATATATATATATATATATATATGTATATATATATATATATATATATATATATATATATATATATATATATATCGTGGACAAGGAAGGGGTGTGATATCGTTCAACAATTAATAATCATCCATAATCAGCGCCAAGACAGAAAAACTTCAATCAAAGGCTACGAAAATTTTACCTGGACATTCTCACAAGACTTACATGACTTGGCATTAATGTTTTTCAGCAACTGCTGTTTGTCTGTCAATAGAAAGCTGTGACCTCTGCTTGAGATTTAAGTTTTCGGGGATTGTACACAGTACACAGATATTCCTCAAACCACTTGTATTTGCTTTAGGAACAGCGGGGAAAGTTGGTCCCAGGCGTGAATTAAGAGAGATGGGACGAGGAGCCGCGTCGGGGAAAGTGCATGAGTTCCGCGATGTGTTCTTTGCTTTAGTACGTGGTGGGAAGAGATAATGCAAATATATTAACCGGATTAGGCATGAAACTGAAATTATTAAGTTAGTCCTAAAGAAGCATATCCATTCTAAAACTGAAAGGCATTGTGTGTAGTCTTGACTCTTGAGCGTGTGCGTTGTTGTTGGTTGTTCCCCCAAGTGTACCCTGTGCATCACTACCTCCTTTCTCTATGACACTTCGGCGTTGGAAAGAGAGGGTGAAGGGCAAGGGCAACTTATGGACCCTATGCTCGTTTGTGAAGGGGCAGGTGGGTAGGAAAACAAGTGGATATAGTGGGATGGTAGGCAGAACATAGCTAACATAAACAACTGTTTATAGAGGTTGGAGAATACGGACGAATATTGCGGAACCACAGTACTCCGATCTCTAGAAACTTATTTACCTCATTATAACATGTTTTCCTTCTGTCAACCTAAATCACGAAAAAAAGAGTGGGGAAGATGACTGCAGTGGAACTTGCATGACAAAGAGAACTAAATTATTAAGAGGTTAAAAATGTTTCAGTGTAAAGCCGACCATCAGTGCATGAAGTACTGAATATCTTATACTCTTGACATGATAGGATGCCTCTGCCTCTCAGTGGTGGCGTCAAAAATCTTCATAGAAAACTAAAGCTACTATTGGTGATGAAATGTGTATATGATTATTGTCCTGAATGAACATCATGCTCATTGTGGTCTTGGTCTTGGTTAGGTTCCCTTCATCATCGTCATTACATCATAACAGTGGGCCCGTTGAGTTGACGTAAAACATGTCTGGCAAAACAAGAAGTCTTTACGGAACTGCTTTGAAGCACTTCATTAATTCTTTAAAGCCACGTCAGTCTCCAGCAGTGCTTGCGGGATCCGATCAGCATGGCAACAAATATTACGAAATACCAGCAGGTATGACCACCAACACCGGTGTGGCGGGTAAAAGTGACGACCGTCTCATGACATCCTATGCTGGGCTCACACCTACTCGCAGTAATTCAATGACGAGGCTGGTGTGGTGTTGCATTGTTTTGATGGCAGGGAAGTAACATACTCATAAAAGTTGTCCATTTGCTAAGGGAGTCAGTCTTGGTGCTTCTCATAGCATTCAGGATTTATATAACAGCGGATATTAAGGAAATATGTACATACGCATAAATCATACGAAGTGCTTACAGATACGGCATCCGTACCCTATTGTCATCCCCTATTGGTACGGCATGCGGCGGCGTCACCCACCGTGTTCGCATTAAATTTGACATTTTCATCGTACAAAGAGTTTCAAAAACACTTAGAAAGTTATCAACAGAATAATTTGCTATTCCTACGGCCTGTGTTTTATTATTTACCTGGTAAAGCATCTTTCAAGTTATATAAGCTTTTTACCCGAAAGTTAGGCACGTGCCGTATTTATAACTGAACTCTATGAGGATATGGCTTATGTTAGGTTATGGTTAGATTAGGTTAGGTTAGGTACGATTTGGTTAGGTTTGGTTATATAAGCTTTTTATATTTTATTACCCAAAAGTTTGGCACGTGCCGTATCTATAAGCGAGCACTTACACGTATGGCTGCCGTACCTGTAAGCTGTGCCTATAAGTGCTTACAGATACGGCAGCCGTACCCCGTAGTCATCCCCTATTCGTACGGCTGCTGTATCTGTAAGCACTGCCTAAATCATATGTGAGGACAAACCTTGAGTAAGAAATCCTTCAGTGTACGTTGCATCGGGATGTGGAACTGAATGCCTTACCAAATTGTATATGCACATAAAATCTCTGCTACAGAATCATCCAAGTAATACCTTCTTTGAATAGGAACATTGATATGACATGTGCTGTTATGAAACTATGGAAAGTTGTTATACTGGTTTCTATTAGAGAACCCCTTCCAGTTTGTTGTATGTACTGTATATGGTAATAATAAATTGCTGTCTCTTTTAGGAGTGGTGGTAAATTTTTTAAAATTGTGCCAGTCTCACTTTAGTGAAAAGAACTTCTTTTTTTTTGTATGTACAATTGTTGATGCACTATATAGTATTTATATTATTACGGTTGCAATTTAGAATTCTTTTTATTTCTCTTCTAACCAAACTGAACTAAACTTAGTGTTACCTTTTTTTTTTTATGAGAAGAAATTAAAGCACTTTTATTATTTGAAAATACCTCAGAACTCACCCCAGCCAAAGAAAATTTTTATTTTCCTTACAAGCTATCAAAAGAACTCAACCTAACCTGACTCGATATCCTGAAGCTACCTTGATCAACTAAATAGATTTTTTTTTTTTTTTTAATATTTGCAACGGAAAAGAAATATGACAGCATTTACCACAAGCTAAAGGTAACTCTTACAGAATAGTCGTCTATGGTGAGACGAGATTAATCTCGTCTCACCATAGACGACTATTCTGTACGAGTTACCTTTAGCATGTAGTAACTGCTGTCATATTTCTTTTCCGTTGCAAATACTGGAGTCGCTCTTTAATATTCTTTTGGTTTCATTAATTTTACTAGTAGGTGAATTTTTAGTGTACAATATCTGACTGTTTTTAACAATAACTTTGTTCTAATCTATCTGAATCTGAGGCTAAGATCTCTGTAATTGATTCAAGATCATTTCTAACATTTGTTATACTTCCAGCTTGGAATCTCCATTCTGTCCATTTAAATACCATGCAATTCTGTAGTTTAAGTTCTGTGTCATTTATGTCTATGAAAGTTCAATCTTTGTTGTGCCTATTATGCAAGGAATGGGACCTTGTTTTTATTCTTTTTGGGAACAAGGTTAGTTTTATTTTAGGGAAGCATTCTAGTACCTGTTCACTGTGATATGTTTGTTTTAGGAAAGGCAGCTCAGCTTAAATAATTTGTTTTCATAGATATTGTACTGACAAGGAAAGTTAAAGTTGAATAAATAACTGTTGTACTTGAAGACCCATATTTTAGTGAGGTATTTGTGATGTGACATTAAAGTTTAGTTGTTAGTATGTCATTGAAGTCATGTTATCTTGCATAAATAGAAGAAATTTTGAATCTTCTTCCTTCTTTATTGATTTGTCACTATATATCAAAATTCAGAAATATTGTTGAATTACTATATTGTTTTGATATCTCTTTACAGATCCAAGTCGAGGAAAGAGATACGCCAAGAGATGGTTTGTTCCTGTCTCTGAAGCAAATTATAAAGAAGAAATGTTATCCTTCGAATGGGATGGTAAGGGTTGATAGGTAGGCTAGAAGAATGAATACATAGTGCATGAGAACCATTGCTTTGTAGGATGCATGAGACTCAGGTCATTGCATTCATCTTCCTTGAGATGGTATTAGGTCCTGAAGAAGAACCATAAAAGTATGTATCGTGTTTTGAAACAGAAAGCGATCTAATGACACCTATGAGAGAGCAGGTGAAAAGTGTGTGTTTGCAGAAAGGAAATGATTGAATGGAAGGAAAGAAAGCAATAAACTATTTTAAGATAAGTGTAATATAGAGGGATTGGTTTGCTTAGTGTAATGTTTCTTTAAGGAATATATATATATATATATATATATATATATATATATATATATATATATATATATATATATATATATATATATATATATATATATATATATATATATAATCCATGCCTTCTAATTTTCTTGCATTCTTTCTTAGTGACTAGATTACCTGAATATGCTACATCTGACCACCTTCACCATTCCATAATTCACTCCTAATTACATGCCAAAGGTGCCATACACATTTTCCTTAGTCATCATACCTTACATTCACACCTCACACACCTCAGATAACTTATTTCTGCTACCTAGATTGATTTATAGTCCAACTCATTTGTTACATTCTTTGTTGTTCTCTCAGCTTGGCTAAGGAACCGTCGGGATGATGCACCATCTGAATCAGAAATTATGGGAAACGTTGCTTTCTCCAAGATGCAGAAGGAAAATGCTGACAAGCTCGATGAGAAGGAAGGACGTACAGTGAATGCATCTGAAAGGGTGAGGATAAACATTGTTACTATTTATTGATTTATATTACCTCTAAGCGAGCTTCTTCCGGTGTGCATAAACTATGTGACAAGAGAACTTGTGCAAATGGAGTGAAGTATGATGTAGTGGAATGGGTGAAAAGAAATGCATTGAGGTGGTTAGGTTATATGGAGAGAATGATGATTGTAGAGTTTGTGAAAAAGTATATGTGAGTGAAACTGAGGGTCGTAGAAGAAGAGGAAGGCCAGTTGTAAGATGGAAGGATAGGGTAAAGGAGTACATGCATGAAAGAGTTGCTGATAGAGTAGAAGGGATTGAACAAGCAAAGAGGGAGTGTATGGATAAGGAGAGGTGGAGGCTCTTCAGCCGTGGCCATTTCCTTAGATGTTCCCAGAGTGAATGTGGCGTTAGAGATTATAGATAGATAGATAGTATAGGACAATTGTCAGGCAAATCTCACTTGTTGAGTTTGGGTGCTATGCTATAGAAATTTTCCTCATTTCTGACCCTAGATATTCACCATAATGTTTTCCTTTCAGCATACCAACATGACCAACTTCCCTGTGTATGAAGAGTATGAAGTGACGCCTGGTAATAAAGATGGCCTCAAGTGAAATAGAATCATCACTATGTAATCATTTTTACATTAGGTAGGTAGAAAAATGTAAATATGATGATTATGTATATAAACATTTAGTAAACCCTTGATTTAATGGACTCAAAGGTAACGGATTTCAGATTTAATGAATGGGACAAATAATACAGTTTATTATTTGGTAATAATGTTTTAAATAAAAATTTTAAAATCTTATAAACTCTGCTATTGAAAGTAGATGTTGATTGTGTTGTACTTTCTGAAGCTTATAAAATGCATTGTCATAACTGTTTAAACACAGACTATAATGAAACTGTACACTCATAAGTGGAAAGTACATCCGACCATGACCACAGTTGTCATCACAATGGTGGTGGTGTTGGTGGAGGTGAAGGAGAGGGAGAGAGGCTAGTGATACGAAGTAGCCTTTTTCCAGGTTTAATATATACTTATTTGTATTGATAAAAGTATACAAATAAAATTTATGCACATGAGATGGCTACTAATGTACATGCATGTAGTAAAGGTTTTGTTGTGTCAGTCCCCAGGATGAGAAATGCAGCAAACTTTCCGTCAGTCGAACTTTATTTATTCGAAATTACAGATAAGTTACAATGGCTAGCAAACACTCGTATCAAAAACTATGTATTACTGCGATGGGTCAGTGTCCATACTAGACATGCCCCGTGCCATCAGTTGGTGTCAAGCTGCAGGAAGGTGAACATGGATGACAACACAACACCAATACAACACACCATTTTGTGGAGTATTTTGAGATTGTGTTGTACAAAAAGAAAGATTATGTCAAGGATGAGAAGGAAAATATGATGTAAACAATGGCTGTCAGCCGTGTGGAGCAGCAGACCTCCTCTCAATGGGAAGTGAATTGGTACTAGCATGTGTCCCTAGTGTGGATGAGGCTTTAGGGCTGTCATCAAGTGACAGTATGCTGCCCAGAAACAGACTAAGGTCTCTTCATTCTTCAAGCCCAACCAGTAGCCAAGGAATCTCAATGCTCCACCAGCAGTGAGTCTGGTGGAGCTTCTTCAGCTGTGGCTCCTTTGATTTGCCTGCCTCAGCACACACTGCTTTGCTCAGCCAGCCAACTCGTTACACTAGTTCTTCACACCTCATTTTTCACTTGATCCACATGTGTAACTCCATACATACTTCCAGGACACCTTATTTCCATTACATTTAATATCTTCTCTGTTTCTGCCATACTTCATGTTGCAGCCCCATATGCACTATTCCCTCTATTTACAATTTGGATAGGTTTGCAAAAACCCAATCATAAACGGATTGATTGTATACTGGTTATATTTTTATGTGATAAATAGCAATGCGTTGCAGACCCGTTTATAATAACTCCTAACATGCCCATACTACATTAAATATACATGAATATACATCCGTACAGTTGAGCCTCACCCCTTCATGTGGGCACTTTTCATTCTATGGGTTTTGTAAGACTTCATGTTTCAAATCCGTATGGTTGAACTTGTAGAATACACTGATTATATAACTTTCTCTTCAGTGATAGTGGGAGATTACTTTAATAACATTGTGTTGTCTACCAAAAGCACTATCCTGTCCCTTTTTTTTCATGATCTGGATATACACCAAGTTTTTGTCATAAGTAAATGTATTCCTAGACACATTGTATTGTCATCATCATGGTATTCATAGTCTATTATGTAATTGTTTCTTGATTTTCATCATTAAACCAACTTTATGGCTTTTCTCTGTGCAACTGCAGAAACATGTTGATTGGCCAGGTGGCTGTGGTTTCTTGATCCAAAGGTTGTGTTTGATCCTGACTCACAGCTTCAGTCACTTACATCAGTTGTTCTGTCAAGACTCTCCCATACACTTTTCCTAGCATGCTAAACAAACTTCTTCCTCTATAATTATTACACTCATCTTTGCTACCCTTACCTTTATGCAGTGACTCAATAATTGCCTTTTTCCACTCGTCTGCCTGTGGATCATTGGATACTGAAAAAAGGCATATGCTAAGAACAGCCACACATCTGGAAATAAGTGAACATTGCGAAGCAATTGTCCTGATATTTTAACCGTTACTAAGAAATTAAAAGAAAAAAGAATTTTCATTTTATGATAATTTATTATCATAACCCTCTAAAACACTTATATCTAAATATAAATCATGTTTTCTTACATCAAAATTAAGTGAAATTCTATATCATAACCAGTTTGAAATAAATACATTTTTCCAAACTTGTGTACTTGGTAATATGTATCCAGTATCAGTAGAACAAATACAGCTTTAAAGGCAAGGGAATGAAAAGTTACACATCTTTAAAACTTATGACTCAAAAGATCCAAAATACTGTGACTCAGTATGATGAGAGTAAGAGGTAACTACTATATCATATTTTCTATAACTTTTCTAGTCTTCTCAGACTGCTTCTTGAATTCTTCAATCTTCTTGGTTAGAACTTTTTTCTGTAAAGAAAAAAAAAATATTTATATATCTATATACATTTATATATATATATATATATATATATATATATATATATATAATATATATATATATATATATATATATATATATATATACGTACACTAAAACCTCAATAATTCAAACCCGTACAATTTGAATTTCTGATAATTTGACCTGTTTCAGGCCGAGTTAGAATTTTGAGTGCTCAGTGCACAGTACCATTAAAGAAAACCTCCATCTAGCTAAGTCTGTCAATAACAATGCTCAGTTTGCTTACGGTATGGCAACAGCCTCGTATCATCACGGTATTTGATTGGCTGATGCACTCCATGTCCAAATCTGTGGAGTGCACCAGCCAATCAGATGCCGTGATGAGACGAGGCTGTTACCATAATGTGAGCTTTATTATCGACACAGAGTACAGAGTATACTACGTACTGCATTTCAAGACTTCAATATCATTCATGTTTTGGTGAGTACAAGTACTACAATCTGTGCTGTTTTGGCATGTTTTAGTGCATTCTTATTGTGTGGAGGGCCTAGAGAGCAAATAATCGGATAATTCAGACTTCTGACTAATTCAGCCCAGGTCTCCCCAAATTAGTTTGAATAATAGAGGTTTTAGTATATATATATATATATATATATATATATATATATATATATATATATATATATATATATATATATATATAGAGAGAGAGAGAGAGAGAGAGAGAGAGAGAGAGAGAGAGAGAGAGAGATAGATAGACTTCTGTTTTTTAGACATGACATAGCATTCAAAGTAGAAAATACAAGAAAGTAACAAAGTTAACAAAAAAAGAAAAAAATTCAAGAGGCCAACTGTTTCTTTGGTTTCAATGAATATATAAAAGTTCTGAGTTTTCCTTTCCTCTGCATTGGTTGTCCATGAAAATTGTACTGAACTGCCTAAGCCCTTCATAAATCAGAACAAAATAAAGACCACATATTAAATAAAATAACTCTTCTTTCCCAGTGACCTTGAAGTAACTCACCGCAAAGTTCGCTGTTCGGTGCATTTCCAGCTCCTGCATCTCTTGAAAGGTAATCTTGCTCTCATCCTTGTCCAGGATGATAAACTGACAGTAGGAAGCATGGTTCTTATGTTCTTCCCTGAAAAAAAGATATAGTAGATTTTGCAATACAGACAGTAGTTGTTACAATGTTAGTGACAGATCAAGGTGTCAGTAGTTATAGCACCAGTGGTAAAACATATTAGTGGCAAGAAAACCATGAAGGCCTAAAAAATCATTTGGGGTAAGGGGCATTTCATCATTTCATGAGAAGATAAACATATAACAATAATGTCCATTAGAGTACATTCTACGGAAAGTAGCCCAGAATAGTAATGATATAATATATATGAAATTTTGGAATGCACATTTCCCTATAGAATCAATTCTTTATTCTTTTCAGTTTAGAGAATTAAGTGTACACTTATAAACTAATTGAGTGATAAGTAGACCAGTGCATGGACATGGCACTGGAAATATGTAGCAACAGCGTACTTATCTACTGTGACTCATAGCCAAGCAATCATTGTTCCTTTTTATACACCTGTCATCTCTCACACTCTCTCTATCAGTGATATAACAAGATATTTGATATTATCTTGCTCTTTGTATAGAACAGTGTCAATAACATTATGAGCAAGGCAAGGGACAAAACAATACCTCAACTTTAAGAGAGTATACTTTATATAAACTTCCCCAGTAAAGCGGCTGATAGAAATGTATTCCATTCAAACCAACAATCAATTTGTTGTCAAGCTGAGTTGCCTATAAATCTTCAGTCAATGCTTCTGGTATGTTTGTGTGTGTGTTATTCATGGTCTGAAGGATCACGCGCTGTACCCATGATCTCCAGCCATTATCCTCCCCGAAAGAGCTCAAAGCTGATAGGGACGGATCTTTGGGTAAGGCTGAGACCTTTCACACATCACATATCCGATACCCTTGTTCAAGTGGGACAGTAACCACTTTCTGTCAATGAAAAATCCTTAGCAACCTGAGCAGGATTTGAACCCTCGCCTTGCCAGGTGGCTGGCTGGGACATTAATCACTGAACCACGGGAGTGTGTGTGTGTGTGTCTTACCAAGGGTCATCTTCTTCCTCCCACCCATCCAGTTCCTTCAGGCACATAAAGCATCGCACAAGGTCAGGAAAACTCTTGTTGCCTATAAAATAAAACCCAGCAGCAGCCATCTGTAAGGGGTGAAAGGTCAGTTCATATTTCTGAATGAAACAAGACATTTTATCGTCAAACCATCATATTGATAACCCATGACAGTAAAGAGATTATTTGAGTATCAGTTCAGGTCAGTTTTGATATAAATGGATTTTTTTCTAACTTATATGGCTGGCTGTTTATCTATAGTGCTTTATGGGAATATATTTTAGTCAAATTTTCCCAGTAAAAGTACTGATAGAAATGCATCTTTAACAAACCAATTATTAAGAAAAAGGTTAGAAATAATTGGTGATTTATTCTCTTGGGAAAATACTAGATGAAAGAGATCTTACACAAATTTTGAAAAAAAGACTTACACATAAATACACATTAGTCATGGACTATTAATCCAACCCTTTTATGTCATGTACATACACTCTTTCAAGAATTAACAGCTTTATTTCTTTGTCTGGCATTCTCTAGATAATAAATTCTTAACTATATCACCGTGTAGATCTCATCATTCCAAGTTTTGTGAATATTAAACTAGCCTCAAACTTGTCGTCCATTATGTATCTCGCTGGACTAATTTTTTTTCAGGAACCTGGAATTTGATATTGGCCGTGTGGGTAAAGTAGGAATTGGCACTCATTAAAATCTTCACATATGCGTTAAGGACATTAAGTATAATACGTAGAGCCAACATTTGGGTCACCTCAACATGGAGCACCTTTCATTAAGATTTTCCATTAAGAGCAACAATTACCTAACTTATTCTATCAATCTATCGACAGTCTGATGCCTCGTTCCCCAAGGGGATGGCCACAGCAGAAGAGCCTCCACCTCTCCCTATCCAAACACTCCCTCTTCGCTAGTTCAATCACTCCCCTTCTATCAGCAACTCTCATGCATGTAGTCATTCACCCAATCCTTCCATCTTACAGCTGCCTTGCTCTCCTCCTAAGAACTTATCACTCACATACACTCTTCACTCTTCTTTCTCTCCATATGACCAAACCATCTCAACATATTTCTTTTCACCCATTTGCACAAGGTCTTTCATTACTCTTCCATTTTGTCCTGCCACAATCACCTCTATCAGAACTCATTATAACTTTTCTGCCACTTAACAATCTATTAATGGCAATGAAGGACATTTACTTATGAATCCTAATGTTACGTATAATCTCCTAGCCAAAGAGTTTATTCTTCCTGTTAAGAGTTGCAGCCTTGCCACCCAAGACTGCCATCTTTATTCTTTAAAAATTCGTAACTTAGAAATGAAAGGTTTGCCCAAGAAATTTAATTATAATTGTGCAGAGGAAAAGAATGTATGTTGTTTTGTAATATTGAGTTAGTTTCAGGCTACATCTTGACCAAAAAGCTTTCTAACATCGTCACATAACATCACATCAAGTTTCATGGTCAAACAGATGTTCCATTTCACATCATTCATCATAGTGACTTTAAGTCTTCCTAGGCGTTTCCTTCCTATCTTGTCATCCTGTAAGCTTCTACTGTCCACACTGCTTTCAATATTGTATTTCTAAACAGCGAAAAACAAAGATATTTTCTAAATTTGTCAAGTGGGATATCAATGATGAAACTTTTTTTTCTGATAAGATTTTATGAGTATTTAATTATGAAGTGCTTACAGATACGGCAGCCGTACCCTGTTGTCATTCCCTATTGGTACGGCATGCACCGGCGTCACCCACCGTGTTCGCATTATATTTGACATTTTCATCGTACAAAGAGTTTCAAAAACACTTAGAAAGTTATCAACAGAATAATCCGCTATTCCTACGGTCTGTGCCTTATTATTTACCTGGTAAAGCATCTTTCAAGTTATGTTAGGTTTGGTTAGGTACAGTTTGGTTCGGTTATATAAGCTTTTTGCCCCAAAGTTAGGCACGTGCCTTATCTATAAGCGAGCACTGAAGATATGGCTTACGTTAGGTTATGGTTAGATTAGGTTATGTTATGTTAGGTACTGTTTGGTTCGGCTAGGTTCAGTCATATAAGCTTTTTATATTTTATCACCCAAAAGTTAGGCACATGCCGTATCTATAAGGGAGCACTATGAGGATACAGCTGCCGTACCTGTAAGCTATGCCTATAAGTACTTACAGATACGGCAGCTGTACCCTGTTGTCATCCCCTATTCGTACGGTTGCTGTACCTGTAAGCACTGCCACTTAATTAATACACTATCTGTTTCTCCCGCAAATAATAAGTTTTTTGTTTCTAGACCCCCCCCCACCCCAAAAAAATTAAAAGAATTAGTAATCTATGTTAAAAAATAAGTAACAGATAAATGCAAAACAAGTTTCGTCCTGATATGGAAGACCAGTAAGCTACAGTGAAGTTTGAGGTGTGGGCCCCTCCAATGACCACCAACAACCATCCTCCACCCTGTTGGCTTTCAATAAATAAAATTTTTTAAAATCTTAGTTTACCTAACCTCTGAAGCCTAATCCGTTTGACCAATTTAAATCCCCAGAGAGCTTCGTCAGTTGTATGTTATCTTGCCATTATAGTTAAAACAAAAGGTGTTCCATATTTTACGTTACATATAAATAGGATTAATTGCTTAGTAAGAAAAGATATGTAGTTAAGAATGGTGGGACCTGATCGCCCACTAAAACAATAATACCACATTCTCGTACTGCCTGTTTGTTGAGCTTGGAGTCGTCTCCATAGGGCCACTTTTTGAATGTTTTAAGTCTTCTGTCCTTGAGAAGCATATCGAAAGTATCCTTGTCCTTCATTATAGTCAATTTTGTATCGATAGTTCACTCCACCCAAGGATATACTCTTCTTAGGTCCTCCTTGCTTCTCTTTGGTCTTGTTTGTTCTTCACTTTATCACACTCTTCTCCACTTCCCTTGCACTTTTGTTTACAGTTTACACTCCCGCCTTCCGCCTCCCGCTCACCTCCCGCTCTCATTAACATCAGGTTGTGAAGCGGATGTACTGTACAAACATTTATTATATAGGAAGGCTAGATAAAGGTTAGAAGAAGTATATATATGAAATAAAAAGTCCATGGTGTTTTGTAGTTTATTTAAATTGCGTTGCACGAAGACACAAAGTAATATTTGTTTTACTTATCCAAGTCTAAAAGTTATCCCTTTCATTTCATAGTAAAATTTCAATAGTTCCATCTACGTTTTAGAGTGGGATGGATGGGTTGTGTTATAGCAAGTATTGTAGTGGATAAGAAGTGTTAGGACAACTTGAACACAGGCGCCATGTAACAGTCGACGCGCGCGATTCAACCTTAAAAGAGCATTTGTGTATTTAACTTTTAGCCTGTTCGTCGCCCAGGTATAAATATGTCACTTGATACCTTATTTGGTAGCGTGGGTGTGTTGTTATGCAATAGGCATTTTCGGTGAGGTTATATACAATGGCGTCACCTTCCTTGGGTATGTGTCCTGGTCAAGTGACACAAACCAACACCATGTTGATCAGTGATGAATACATGTCAGGTCAACGCCTAGGGAAGGTCACTGGTAATCCTAGTGTGTGCCTTAGAATAGGTAATAAATGGTACTCCACTTCATGTATAATGGATTGGGTGACGTAGATATACTCATAATCGATAATTTTCCATGTTCTGCTGATAGATTGGTGCCGTGGTTGTGTTGGGTGGAGGCCTAGACAGAAGTGTTAGGGGGTTAGGAGGCCACATTCCTTCACCTGTGTTACACCACCAACCTGTAACCAACGTACTCGTATACCGACCACACACGTACAGGTAATATATATAATCCTTACTTGTATGTACAGTCCCCTGGAATCCCTACATGGCTCTCCCCAACCTTAACACTGATCGTAGGGAAAGTATACCAGGCTCTTCCTAACCAAAATACCAAATCAGGCGACATATGTCACCACCTTTTTTATGGGATCTGTCATTGGCTGACCTCCAGTGACCCGTCCTTCATCTTAATCCTGAAATAACCCCCCACCTCTCTCTCTCTCTCTCTCTCTCTCTCTCTCTCTCTCTCTCTCTCTCTCTCTCTCTCTCTCTCTCTCTCTCTCTCTCTCTCTCTCTCTCTCTCTCTCTCTTCCTCTCTCTCTTCCTCTCTCTCTCTCTCACACACACACACACACACACACACACACACACACACACACACACACACACACACACACACACCTATTTGTATATTTAGATTATGTCTTATAAGTTTATTTTTATCCGCCTTTTAAATACAAATAAATGTTATAATTATTCAGTGAGAGAGAGAGAGAGAGCGAGCGAGAGAGAGAGAGAGAGAGAGAGAGAGAGAGAGAGAGAGAGAGAGAGAGAGAGAGAGAGAGAGAGAGAGAGAGAGAGAGAGAGAGAGAGAGAGAGAGAGAGAAAAAGAGATATTAAGAGAGACAGACATTGAGCGTGGGAGAAGGAAAGAGAGAGTGATAGAAATAATGAAAGAGAAGTAAGAGGAAAAATATTAGCATCATAAGTAAATTCAGTAATATATGTTTCATGTATCGACAACTACACACACATACACACACACACACACACACACACACTCACCTTAATTCCCAAGGGTGCCTCGCCATGGGATTAAGAGAGAGAGAGAGAGAGAAGAGAGAGAGAGAGAGAGAGAGAGAGAGAGAGAGAGAGAGAGAGAGAGACACATTGAGCGAGAGCGACAGAGAAAAAAAAGAGTGATAGAAAAAATGAAAGCAGTAGGAGGAAAACTGTTAGCATCATAAGTAAATTCACTAATATATGTTTTATGTATCGACACACACACACACACACACAGACATACCTTAATTCTCAAGGGTGCCTCGCCATGGGATTAAGAGAGAGAGAGAGAGAGAGAGAGAGAGAGAGAGAGAGAGAGAGAGAGAGAGAGAGAGAGAGAGAGATTATATATATTATATAATTATATAGATTATCTAATCATTGTGTGCAAGTGTCAGTCGATTCGCGCACTGATTAGCTCAATCGGTACATGATTTATAAAGCTTAAACTCCACAGGTGTGGGGAATAGTAAATAACACGATGTTTAAAGTAATGACCCTGGGAACACATGCAAACAGCACATATGAATACCACTACAACATCAGTGGACAGGAACTGCAGCATGTGGAATCTGAGAAGGACCTCGGGGTAGTTGTCGATTCACGCTTAAGATTTGAAAACCACATTCTGGAAAAAATTTAATCAGCCAACTCAATGATGGGCCTTATTCGACGGGTATTCTCAACTCTCAGCCCTAACATGTTCCGGCCTCTATACACAGCTTTTGTTCGAAGCCATCTTGAATATGCACAAGCGATATGGTCGCCCAGATATAGGAGATTAGAAAAAGGTGTTGAACAAGTACAGGTGAGAGCTACAAAACTAGTGGACGATCTTGGCAATCTTGAGTACACTGAAAGGCTAAAGCACCTAGATTTACCAACTTTGAAATACAGAAGACACAGAAGTGATATGATTGAGATATGGAAGCATTTTCACATCTACAGGAGAGACATACTACCAGCATCTTTTAAACCTCTGGAGCGACCAAGCCGGCAACACCGCAAGCTTTTATTCCAACATGGACCTGCTGATGGAGTCTTTGGTGTACAGCATAATAACTTCTACTATCGAACGGTTACCATGTGGAACAAACTCCCTTCAAAAGTTGTTGAGGCCAGTACAATGGACCTGTTTAAAAAGCGCCTAGATGACCACTGGAAAAATGCAGCTTTTAAGTTGGACCCAACCGAGCCACCACCACAGCCATCATATCATGTATTACCACCTGAGAGCGCAGCATAGAGTCGACGTCTCGACTGGTCTGCGAAATGTACTTAAGTGTACTTAAGTGTAAGTGTATAATGTCATTATGATGGACTCTAAACTAATACGGAATACATGAATGGATAAGTATAAATACATACAATGGATGTATATATATATATATATATATATATATATATATATATATATATATATATACATATATATACATAAATGCATACAATGGCTAGTATAAATGCATAAATGCTTCTATTTCTTATACTGTCCTCTTTACAGGGTCTGGCGACGAGCGGGATTTTTTTTAATGTATTTTTGTTGTCCCTTGGCCAGTACCCTTTTAATGTAGAACAAGAAATACAATTGATAGATATAAATGCATATAATGGATAGATATAAATTCATACAATAGATAGATATAAATGCATACAATGAATAAATATAAATGCATACAATGAATAAATATAAATGCATACAATAGCTAAAGCATCCGGCTTAATTCTGTGTTTGACAGATGTCTCCTTATACATATATGTACATACTTCATTAACTTGCCAAGGCTACCGCCTGTCCGCGTTACAACTTTCTTTATTGGTGTCAGCAGGGACTGAGCATGGCGGTCTTAACTTGCACAACATAACAAATTGTTAAGTGAACGAAGTCAATAGTTTGAGGCTGTATTAAGAAATATCACATTCAAATGAAAGGAAGGAACTATTTACTCTGAGAGGACGTGAAATTAGGAAAATGTTTACCAGTAAAAACAGATGTAAATATAAAAAAAATACATTTTGAAATAATTTTAAAATGCAATGATACTACTTGAAAATGAATAGTATATTATTGAGGCTAATGAATCTAGTATTGTAGGACCATAAAGACCCTCCATTGCAAAACAACAATAAATCAAGATAACGATTGCGAGATTTGTAACTTTCATAAAAGCAGATAACGAGTACTTACGTATATCCATCCCCCTTAAGCATAACATAGTGTCGCTTATCGCTGGATTAGGTTATTAAGAGTCATATTGAGTGGTGTTTTATGAGGCCTCACCAAGGGAAAGTCACAATGACACTGCCATCTTGTGTATATAGGCATGACTCATCACATTCTTGGCCTGCATTGGCACTGCTCATGGTATTGGTGCCTTGCATGGGCGTGGTTCATGGCATTCTTGGCCTGCATTGGCACTGCTCATGGTATTGGTGCCTTGCATGGGCGTGGTTCATGGCATTCTTGGCCTGCATTGGCACTGCTCATGGTATTGGTGCCTTGCATGGGCGTGGTTCATGGCATTCTTGGCTCGCATGGGCATGTTTAATATTTAAAAAAGAATATAGAAGAAATTAAGTTAATCTGTATTTTGTATGTATGGTTATGACAATAAAAGAAATTTGAAATTTTAATGGCATTGCATTGCTGGCCTGCTTGGATATGATTCATGACATTGCGCCTTGCATGGCCGTGGTTCATGGAACTGGTGGATGGCATGAACTTAGTGGAGGACAGTCTCGCTATGTAGACACACAGCATCACTGCATCAACTCACCATGGCTAATTTATCAGTCATAGCTTTGATATTCGTTTTAATGTAAACCAGTGTTCCTTGTGTAGTAGTAAAACATTAGGTTCAAGGTAACGTTTGATGTGTTGTAAGCCTGTAACTATGGTGGAATCAATAAGCTACGTTCATTCATGATATATGATCTAGGTAATCAATACCTTCCTTTCGATGTCTTTTCACTTCATCTTTTGTCTTCTATTTTTCTTCGTTCCAGATGACAGGGACAAAATCAACGCGTTCAAAGGTTTTCGTAGCCTGGCGGACTGAGATAGGATGAGAAGTATGGTATGTATAGATTGCATTGCGTTTTGTAATTGTATTTGCACCAACAAACACAAGAAACTTATTAAAAATAGATGATAGATAGTTGAATTCATAAACAACTAAATAAGTTAACGAGTCAATAAATAGATATGATAATATTTCATCTCTCTCTCTCTCTCTCTCTCTCTCTCTCTCTCTCTCTCTCTCTCTCTCTCTCTCTCTCTCTCTCTCTCTCTCTCTCTCTCTCTCTCTCTCTCTCTCTCTCTCTCTTTCCTTTTCTCTTGTTTAACCACGCGAAAAAGCTGTAACCACGAATTGCAAAATGATGAAAAATGGTTGGTCTTACTAGTTGTTGAACTGTTATTTTCTTGCTCGTTCACTTAGGACAATGTTTGTGAAGTGAACACATCAACACTTCATTGTGGGAGGCAGGCCTTGCTTAAGCTGTCCTTATAACTTTTCGTAACGCGAGGATATTATGTTGGTTGATGACGGGAGAGGTAGAAATAAGGTGAAGTAATAAAACCTTCATTGTAAAGCTTGTTCACCCAGAGTGTTGATACGCCACTTTTCACTCCTTACTTTAGTTTATCTGTTCCATTTATATCTTAACGCATTTAACACACAATACAACAACAACGTATTGTCAAATGATATCATACACATTCTGATGATAAGTTAAATCAATTAAAAGAAAATTTGGTGGAAATATTTGTCAGTGTGACCTATTTTGCACAACACGCCTTTATGATACCGTTGTGGTTCCAAATCTTCTCGATCTCCTTAACTAAATCATAATACTTTCCGTGATCTCCATCATATTTTATTCTTAAATGTTTGATTATGATTAGTAATACTTGATTAGATAATGACAGGAATTATAGAAACAAAGTGAACATAGTTTAATTCAAACTCCTAATTTTCATATTCCTTCATGCCCCCCTACCAAGAAAACACTCAATGGCCACCTGATTGATAATCATTGTAATATAAAAACTGCAATTGATGTTGTGTGGTGATGTGAGGCAAGTCGATCATAGCTGCATCCTAACATGGTGGGGTGTTGATGCTTTGTTTCTATAGCGTGTCCAGGTAACGCGATACTTGGCTGTGCATGGCGTGGTGGACTCATCCCAGGTCTATTATCTTAATGTATTATCATAATGGATTAGCCGGACGTGGTAAAGTTTTCATAAGATAATCAATTACGAGAAGTGTGATGAACTTGGTGTTGAGTGGCTAAGCTGACCTACAGAAGGTCTTCTATGTTGGACTTGACCTTTATTGATATATGTGTCTAGTGGCTAGCGGTCGGGCATACCAGCTCAGGGTCCCGCGTTCGAGCCTCGGCACGGGCTGGCCACTTTTCTACGTTACTACCGCCGAGTGGCCTAAGATCACCCACATGCTGCCATAACACCATCCTCGCCGGGACTGCAACGTTATATGCGCGAGGAGCTTCCGCTGGCAGCATGAGCCTATCAATAAGAAGAAACAAGGTGTCACTTAAAAAATCTAACCCGCGCTACTAACAGGCGGAGGCCAACCATCTAAGGTCTCCCTGAAGCCTACCGGCGCCATGGGTAAAAGATAAAAAAAAGAAAAAAAAAAAGAAAAGATATCCGTTGCAACCATGAAAGACAACAGTCATTCGTGTATATGTATATATGTATATGTATATAGGGTGAGGCGGCTCATGTGTCTCATGTCTGTATGTCATTTCTTATGCATGGATTATTGGACATTGCTCACCTGAAAATCGATCAACACCTGGTTATGTAAGAAGCCAGTAACAGCCTGTAGAGAGTGAGTCAATAATGTGTGTTGTTGGTGAAGGTTAAGTCACGGTGTTCGGTGTTCTGGTGACGTGCTCGCTTCCATACGTGGGGCGAAACAGAAGGTTTTGTGCTAAGTCATCGGTGAGAAGATTTTTCCATGTATGTGAAAATCATCTCTCCACTGATAGTCAGCATAGACACATCACCTGCTGCTACTTTAGTACTACTGCTAATCGATGGAAGTTGTTCATTCCTTCAGTGTGTCTCCTGGCTTAGTGGTTAGCAGGGTGTGCGTGCAGCAGGGACGCTACCACTCACAAAACATTTGTAAACAGTATAATGGTGGTGTATCCCTCTGCCAGGCCTCCGTGGTGGTGGATGTTGGCAGAAAATTTTACACTAATTATCACTTGACGTGCTTGTAATGCCTGAAAACATCATTGTGGTGTTGCTTTGCCTCTCCAGTGGTAGCGTAGTGTACTGTGAAAGGCAACCTATATACAACCATCATACCCTCGGCTGAGTGTTACTGTTGCTGTGGTTTTCATAATTGATATTGTTATTATTATTGTTATTGTTATTATTATTATTATTATTATTATTATTATTATTATTATTATTATTATTAATATTGTTAGCATTATCTGGTCGCACATCAGCGGCTAAGTTAGCCTGATACTGCCACCGTATTCCCTGCGTATCGTAAAAGGCGAATGATATAGACGGAACCAAAGGGGCAGAGAACCCCTCTATTGTTTTTCCTATATTGAGACAAAACGAGTAAGGGAAGGGGAGATAAAGCTTTATGAGCAGGGGTTACTGCACATAATTGTACCTAAGGCAATGCATGAACTTTGACATCACACTCAAGAGTAAAGTGCCCAGACACTTGGCACTGTTGACGCCCGAACACCCAACCCAACCCATGACCACAAACTGTCATTTCTTTCAATAACATCCACACTCTAAGTTCTTGCTAATCTTCAGTCACTTTCCCTCTTTTCACCTAAGCAGGTTTAATTCAACTTTCCTTACAACATGCCGATATTATATAATCAAGTGTAAATAACTTATCCAAAATAGCCTCATGATAACAGCGTGTGGAGTGTATAGGGTAAATATTTAACGTTTCTGTCTTTGAAGGTCAAATAATACCCAGCCAAACCAAGAGACGGTTTCGGGTGCTGGTCAGACTTCGCTACATCGGCCATCCCTGTCTTACATGTTTATCTTATCCTGCAAGTAAAGTATGTTAATATTCTGTATTAAGGTTGCGGCTGGTGGTACCTTCAGTGGCGCCATTTACAACCTGCTGAACTATGAATTAAGTTGACCGAAAGTGTTGAAGTGCCCTTGTGGACGATAAGATAATGATTGCATCATCTTAAGAGAGAGAGAGAGAGAGAGAGAGAGAGAGAGAGAGAGAGATATCGTGTGCATCTGCAGCCTGAGGGTGGATCAGTCTGGCCGCCAAGTCGCTAGGAGAAGGTTCTCTTCGTTCTGCGGTGATAGGCAAGTGTCTACGTTACTCACCTCACAAAACCTGCACCTCAGAAGTAGCGTAGATCGTTTATGAGGAATGGTAACGGTGTAGTTTGATAATAATGTATCATCATGTTTTATTATGAACGTGAAAGCTGTGACATTCTCCAGTGATGTGTGTGTGTGTGTGTGTGTGTGTGTGTGTGTGTGTGTGTGTGTGTGTTCAATTGTTTCGATTTGATTGATATACTTATATAGGGAGGCATGAATGTTAATTCTCAAAGATCCAACTTGGAAAAGGACATGGAGACGACCACACCGTATATATAACGTGACAAGATTAACAGGAAAACAACATATTACAGTTATGCACTACGAACGGTGTGGAAACTGTAGCGGTAGTGTGTGTGTGTGTGTGTGTGTGTGTGTGTACCGTTGGAAGTAATTACTGTAGAATGGGAAGTGGAATACACGTGCACCGTTCCAATCGACGCTCACCAACTCGCACGGTGTGAACTCTTACCAGCAGTGTGTGTGTGTGTGTGTGTGTGTACCGTTGGAAGTAATTACTGTAGAATGGGAAGTGGAATACACGTGCACCGTTCCATTCGACGCTCACCAACTCGCACGGTGTGAACTCTTACCAGCAGTGTGTGTGTGTGTGTGTGTGTGTGTGTGTGTGTGTGTGTGTGTGTGTGTGTGACATGAACAGAAGACCGCCATGCCTTTCTTGTTGCATCATTTTAGTAACGTGAATTTCTCCACTCGTTGCAACATATGTCGTCTACTGCTCGCAACTCCTGCGTTTGTCATTATTAACAGTAATGGTATTATTATTATTATTAGTAGTAGTAGTAATAGTAGTAGTAGTGGTAGTAGTAGTAGTAGTAGTAGTAGTAGTAGTAGTAGTAGTAGTATAGTCAGACAGATTCAGATTCATAACTTTTATTCACAATATGAGTACATCATACATGTGAAGCTTAGGCTGCTGGTGGCGAGCGGAAAGAGTCGGGAATTACCCTTTTACAGGCCTGCCACGTGTCTTTTAATCCGCATTGTAGAAATGTTTCAATATAAGTAAAACCATGGCAGACATGATCAGGAAATATGCATACACGTTTATTCATAGTATTATAATGTATGTAGAAACAGTAAACTTATAATGGATAAGATATATATAAACATATAAAGAAACGTGGCATACATATTTTACAGTGTTGCTAATAAAAAGCAGTACTTATTAATGAACTTCCCTTTCGTTTTGGGATGGATAAGCAGTTTAACAATTGTATTTAGATGATATCGTGAAGGAAAGTAAGATTAAATAAGCTGAAATAAGTAAGAAAAAAAAATACATTGAAATCCTAGTTGTGGAAATACTCCAAGACACGCTCTCGGCCTTGACCTGACCTCACCATATGACCTTCCCACCTGCAGACTATATGGTCAGTCTCACTTATAGTTAAGTTAAGTTAAAGGCTACGTCTCGAAAAGAAACACATTTAAGATTGCCGATCTAAAGCCACTTATACAAGACTCCTTACAACAGGTTACACAGGAAAACTGGACAAATGCTGTCAAGCACGCACAAAAACTGGTCAGATGATACAGCGAGAGATGGCGTGATTGACAAATTAATCGATTCTTTCGTCATCTGTTTCACATCTTCTGATGAGGATTCATCATAAGTCATCAATCCAAGATGCAGAGGAATAGGCCTAACGGGGATACCTCATTAAAAAAAAAAAGCGCCAATTCTTTTACCTCAAAGGTGGTGTGGAAATAAAGTCAGCTATATATAATATGTACATATAAAACCAAATTCATCGCATAATAAAATAACACGATTTCTATATTACAACATAATAAATCACATTCAATATGAGAGAGAGAGAGAGAGAGAGAGAGAGAGAGAGTGTGTGTGTGTGTGTGTGTGAGAGTGAGAGTGAGAGAGAGTGTGTGTGTGCGTGTGTGTGTGTGTGTGTGTGAGTCCGCACCCGGAGGTTGCCAGATGCCTCTTTAAAATTTTTTAAAATACGAAATTCATTTTGAATTTGCGCGCAAATCTCGACACGTGGCACCAGTGTACCAAGGGTAATTCCCGTCATGGCCACACCCTATGCGCAGTCTAAGATCTGTCAGACTATAGTAGTAGTAGTAGTAAAGTAATAGTAATAGTAGTAAAGTTATAGTAGTAGAATTCCTACAGGGCATCAGAGCCGTGCAGGTGCTATAGGCCAATACATAAAAAAATATAATAACAACAGTAGTAGTAGAAGTAGTAGTAGTAGTAGTAGTAGTAGTAGTAGTAGTAGTAGTAGTAGTAGTAGTAGTAGCAGCAGCAGCAGCAGCAGCAGCAGCAGCAGCAGCAGCAGCAGCAGCAGCAGCAGCAGCAGCAGCAGCAGCAGCAGCAGCAGCAGCAGCAGCAGCAGCAGCAGCAGCAGCAGCAGCAGCAGCAGCAGCAGCAGCAGCAGTAGTAGCAAGATAACTAATCGCACTATCAATAATCAGTCAGAAATCGTAAATAGGATTTTGGTCATATAAGTTTTGTACAGGATAGTCTTCATTTAAAGGAAAGAGAGAGAGAGAGAGAGAGAGAGAGAGAGAGAGAGAGAGAGAGAGAGAGAGAGAGAGAGAGAGAGAGAGAGAGAGAGAGAGAGAGAGAGAGAGAGAGAGAGAGAGAAAGAGAGAGAGAGAGAGAGAGAGAGAACAAAAAAACAATCATACACTTTACCCAGACCCTTTGTAGCTATATCGTCGCGTGGAACAGACTCCTGCAAGTGATCTTTGTCGCGAAAAAATACAAAAACGACTTTCATCTCCCAGGGACAAAAATCCGCATGCGACCACAGCTGTTTAACATCAATGGTCCAGGAGGCAACTTCACATCAGACACATGGCCTTTATAACATCACTTTGAACAACACTCAAACTTAATTCATGTCATTCATGTTTTTTTCTCTCATTGAAATGGTATAGTGTTAATATAGGAACAGCATATTGTTAAAATGTCTACATAATTAATTACAAAACAAGTGAAAAAACAGTGTTGCTTGTGCCCATGAGAGGTAAATTCTGTCATCAGACGTTGGTGATATGTAGGTATCATTGTATTGCATTATACATTTTGTTTTGATTACACATGTTTACCATACAAGGTGGACGCTCTGTAGCCTAAAAACTTTGGTTGACATCACGATGCTGCTGGAGAGCTAAATTTTCCTACTTGCTCATTCGTCCCTTGACCTTACTCCACATATCACAGTGCATTACACTTGCATCTTTTTAGCCTGAATTCCTGTTCACTGTGTGGCTATTTGACCCTTTGGCATCATGCACAGAACCGAGGCGGTTAGATGACGCAACTCTAGAACCCGTCATGAGGGACTCTAAGAACAAGGAGAAGGAATCAAGGCACCGTGGTGTTCCCTTTCCTTAGCTTGCCAGTCTTGACGCACCGCTGATCCTTTCAGCCTTCCTCAAGCCGCCTTGTGAACAAAAACAAGTTAATGCACAAAACAGTAATGCCCATAAACCTAAGGCTTATACAGTATTAAGGAAGTAACGTAATAATAGGAGATTACAGGACGATACTCTAGATTTAGAAGTATTTCATGACGTAATTTTAACGAACATATTGCATTGCATTGCGTAAGGTGTCTCGGTGCCCGCCGTCAGCCTTGAATATAATGCTTGGGTTGTAGGAAACCGGACTTGTGTCATTTTATCGACTTCAACTCGGTATGGACTGCCACGCTATTGCTGAAGCCAGGAATCGATGATTTCATGACCACATAACTTTATGTTCCTATAGAATAAAGGGTTGCTTCCTTATCTATGTCAATGATGATAACAAACCAAGGCCACCCGTCAGTTCTTTGCTCCCCCACTCCATAGTTGCGCCACGTGTTGCTCAAGATTGTTATTTCAGCTGAAGAGCAAGTAAGAAATGACCCTCGATACCTTAAGTAGAATCAAGGTTATATCCATCTCATATTGTTATAAAGGAGGAGATGGTAATGGAGGAAAGATTTCAGCAATTTATATTCTTTATATTTATCTATGTATTTGTTTTGGTGAAGTGTGACAGTCCACGGTGCTTCCTCAAGATCCCACTCTAATGATTCCTGAGTCTTGCAAGTGGCAGTGTAGCTCATTGGCGGACCACCGAGTGAGGAGACTGTGATCCACCTTATTAAGAGAATAATGAGAGAGAGAGAGAGAGAGAGAGAGAGAGAGAGAGAGAGAGAGAGAGAGAGAGAGAGAGAGAGAGAGAGAGAGAGAGAGAGAGAGAGATGAGAAAATTTGGAAGATTTAAAGCATCAGTTTAACATCGATTTGCATTGATATGATAATGTTTTAGAAATATTTCTTTCATGAAGGTTTGCAATGATTGATTGGATATTTTGATATATTTTATTAGTAAATATTGCAATGGATATCACATATCAGCCAACTTAACGGTAATGATAATAATAATGATGATGATAAAGATAATAGCAATAATAATAATAATAATAATAATAATAATGATAATGATGATATTGTAATAATGATAATGATAAAAATTATATAAATAATAATTATGTAGTGATAGTGTAATAATAATAATGATAATGATAATAGTAATAATATAATGATAATGTAATAATAATAATTATAATAATAATGTAATAATAATGATAATAATGATAATGATAATAATAGTAATAAATGTGTTTTTAGGGCTCGGGGAAAACTATTTCTAATTCCCGTCTACGCCTTGACGTAGACGGGAAATAATACAGAGGAGGGCTGCCCAGCCCCCTTTGTTCGATCCTATAAGTCGCCTTTTACGACACGGAATACGGTGGCAGTATTCTATAAATACGCCAGGCCACGCTTCACACAGGGAAATAATAATAAATATATAATGAAAATAATGATAATTATAATATGGTGGTAATGATAATGATATAATGTAACTGCTTCACAGACATTTCACTATAGTTGCTTTTTTGAATGTAAATGTTGGCACGAAGTGTGTGTGGTGTGAAATGTCACACATTATTCCCAGTTTTCCAAGGACGTGTAAGTTATCAAAACTGTCGGATTACTTATGTTTACAAATATTCTTAGATAATTAAAGTGTCCATGACACTAGATTACATCCATAATGCCGCAGATAAGATATGTATTGATAGTACATTCTTCTTAGCTATTCATCGCTCTCTTTACGGGATTATTTGATAAATGACAACGGTGGTGACGTGTGAAGGCATTAATGAAGATTGAGGGCGGCCAGGCAGTGGGCTTGCCTTGCACCATCACACTCATAAGATGATAAGAAATAGTCGTTGAAGGAAGCAGAAGTTCACCGGATTTTAGGCTTACGAGTAAATATAGCTACACCAAGTAGTTTTTATAGTTATCAAGCATTGTTGTGATCCAAGAATTTCAAAACTTCAGCAAATATATTTATTTAACTTAGTTTTAAGCTAATTGTTGTTCCTTGCTCGCCCCGCAGCTGACGGACGAGAGAAGTGGTGATTCCCCACCTCAAACAGTTAAGACTCCCCCAGTATGCCCAGACACCACTATTATTCATCACGAAAGGACTTATTTGTGCGATGGAAAATAATACTGTGAATATCTTGCCTTACAGGAATCTGAAAGTATGGATACTAAACCAAGAGAAAATGGACATCCCGTGATCATAAATGTTGCGACTGAGAAAGGGTTGGAAGACTTAGAAAATAAGAATTATGAAACACACATACAAATGCAGACCGTGGAAGAGTAAGTATCATAGATCGCTCGTGTTCCTTTCTTATCTATATTGTTTTTCAGTTTTAGTGCAGCGTTTCAAATATTATGAAGGTATGCGTAAACACCTCAGCCTTTCCTATAATATGATTGCAAACACTCCAATTGCTGCACCATCATAAAGTATACTGAAAATTTTATATGATTATTAAATGTTTATCCTTCAAAAATAAATAAGTAAAACCAATAAAAAATATATTAGACCTACGTTGGCTGTATTATATGAAAAATAACTATCTAAATAAACTTGATATATAGTTCAACTGTCCTAACATGTTGCATTGCACTTAGATGAACTCCACTTGCACCTCCACCTATAATATATTTCAACGCCCCAGGTTAAGAAAATATCTTGAAGGGACGGTTCTCAAACTGCAGCTTTCCCATAGGTGTTCAACGCGACTGGAATATTGTAGTAATCACCCGTCATTTTCCATCACAAAAAAAACATCCCGTGAAGCTGTGTGTTGTCTTATAGGTGTTACATATATTTCAGAAGCAGTCCAAAGAAAAAAAAGAAAAAGAACCGCAAGGATGAGGTTGAAGATGACAAGGACAAGCTTCCCCCAGTGTCTATGTTAGATTTAGTAAGTATAAGATAAAAAAAACATTATCGATCAACAAAATATTATTACAAATCTCATTAATCAAACATTTTTCCCTACTTTTATTAATTTACAACACTTTTCCTGTTATATATGGATAAATATTCAAATTGATTAATGCACTACATGTTTAGCTGTAGAAGTTTTAATCGTTTGCAACAAGTATGTTTTCATTTTGTCATTATTCCATTTTTTCATCCAGTTTAGATACTCAAGCACTAAGGAAAGAGGTTTAATGGTCTTCGGAGTGTTGGCTGCCATGGTCTCTGGAGGGTGTCTGCCAGCCTTGTTCATTCTCTTCGGACAGATAACCGACATGTTCGTTTATAATGATATAATTAACAGCATCACCGACGAGTCTATTCCGCTCATCATCGCTAAATATCCATGGTTGGAAATAAACGAGAATGACACCGTGGAGACGTAAGTGTTTTATCTTTTCTCTCTCTCTCTCTCTCTCTCTCTCTCTCTCTCTCTCTCTCTCTCTCTCTCTCTCTCTCTCTCTCTCTCTCTCTCTCTCTCTCTCTCTCTCTCTCTCTCTCTCTCTCTCTCTCTCTCTCTCTCTCTCTCTCTCTTTGATAACAGTAAAAGATGCCCAGTGGCTGGAAACCTTAGGATATTAAAGGAAAAACGCTAAGATTCATACTTACGGGGATGTAGGCAGTGCTGCAGACTGAGTGATTCCCCGTGTCCTCTCTTCCCGGTTCCCTTAGTGTCTCATTTATACAAGAGAGCAGTTGTAGCCTGCCCTCTAAAGACAACTTCTACTACTACCTACATAACATTACTACACCTTACACTTTTACACTCTTCAGCTCAATCTCCTACTGTCTTCTTTACAGGGTCTGGCAACAAGCGGGATTTTTTTTTACGTATTTTTGTTTTCCCTTAGCCAGAACCCTTTCAATGAGAAAAAAATAATAAAAAATAACGTTTCTTGAAGCGTACCATCCGATCATTATCCGTTATCAGATAAAACCACACTGATAAACCAACAAAAAACGATTAATATGAAGTGAATAAATAGTTTTGATTACACAATCGTTGTTTTTTAGTTGGTCGAAGTACAAAAATTCTTGTTATTTCTTTTGTTTCCATCCCCCTGAAGAAGTGGTCACTGACACCGATATATAACCCAGGACATTGTAATGCAGCTGTTCCCAAATTTTTAGGCCAGGAAAGTTTTGAATTTAAGGAGTAGTCAAGCACCTCCAACCAAGTTATGCTAACTTATGATAGGTGCAACTCTCTCAGTCATTGTTATTTATTACCGGTGTGTACGTAGTACCTCAAAAATCGGTGATTAACTTTGTTGTGTAAATTTATTCTATTGTTTAATCTTTACTTCATTAATTTCATACATAACTTTCACACTAATATTTCAATATCTTGGCCAAATACTAGTAAGATTATATATGTATATGTATGTGTATATATATATATATATATATATATATATATATATATATATATATATATATATATATATATATATATAGTATATATATATATATATATATATATATATATATATATATAAATATATTATATATATATATATATATATATATATATATATTTATTTATTTAATTATTCATATATATATATATATATATATATATATATATATATATATATACATATATATATATATATATATATATATATATATATATATATATATATATGTATATATATATATATCTTTCCCTGAATACTACTGTACAGCTCTAGCGTCAGCTGATTTCTGTTTTGCAATGACAGTACAAAAGCGAACGTGTATGCTTTTTGGTGCAGCTTCAAAAGATGCCTTTAATCAGATTCCCACCGTATGTAGCCAACTGATTCTATTCCGTTCTTTTTGTTCAGTTGAAGGATTATCTTGTTTTTTCTTGCTCCGAGAGCAAACGCATCTCAAAATGTTAGTTTTTTTACCTCGAGAAATCGTACTTACGATGATATGCGCGTCAAAAAGCGAACTTGTTTGCAGTTCTGAGCAGCTATTACTGCTTAAAAAATGTTGATCACTTTGAATATTATAGATGACATTCATAATAAGGGTTATAAAAAATAATGGTTTGTTTCACATATAAAATCACGCATGCGCTGATAAGGCCACGTTTGCCAGCTTTTAACATTGTTCATGACGCCTTTGAACAGACCACACACCGTCGTAATCACTGGCTATTCCACCGATATGCACAATTGTTTCATTCTCCACCGACCTGCAAACCGTACGGACAAGCCTCTCCATCCATCGTTTCCCCTCAATTCAACGGCTGTTTACTTCTAGCAGCTAAGTCCCTTATATCTTATATAGAGGCCTATATGAATTAGGGGACCATTTATATATTAGCGGCCACGCAAAAACAATATAGCTTGTTGTAAGTAATTATGATTTATTGATCCTTCGAACTGAATCTGAAACAGTGATTCATATATCAAAACATTGACTCCCCGTTCCATGTGTCGCTTCCTTGCCTCATCACGTCGTGCAGATAACTGGTGAGCTTAGTTTTACGTCATTTGGAGGCGGTGGTACAGTGGTCTAGCGCTCTGGTATGTGAGCCTAGGGTCCCGGGTTCAAATCCTCGTTATACGCTGACCACTCCGCTTTGTAGTTCTTTCGGAAGTCCTTCAAGTAAGATTTTTAAGTAAATTAGCAAACATAATTTTCAGCAAAACTGTTTTAATATGCTTATTAGAGCCTCCTTCTGTTTCAGAGTCCAAGATGTGCTGTCTGACATGTATAACATCAATGACTTCTTCTATGAGGTTGTGAGGTTTGCCGTGGGAACATACATTGTCGGTCTCATCCAGATGTTGATGGGTTACATCTTTGTGACAACCATGAACTATGCTGCTGAGGGACAGGTGAGTGCCAAGATCAACTGTTCACCTGTAGTAGGCCATAGGACCACTGATTGACCCTGATTGGTAGTATAATCTTGTCTAGTCTAGGCTACTGACTATTCCTGGAAACTTTATCAAGAGGATGACCACGGCAGTAATCTCCATTTGCACCCTATCCTTATACACTACTGTTCGCTAGGTGAAGGGCACACCATCTAGCTTTGATCCTAGGGTCTGTGTGGTCTGTCTCTCTCTCTCTCTCTCTCTCTCTCTCTCTCTCTCTCTCTCTCTCCTCTCTCTCTCTCTCTCTCTCTCTCTCTCTCTCTCTCTCTCTCTCTCTCTCTCTCTCTCTCTCTCTCTCTCTCTCTCTCTCTCCCTCCCCCTCCCCCTCTGCTTCTTCTGCTTCTTCTTCTTCTTCTTCTTCTTCTTCTTCTTCTTCTTCGTCTTCGTCTTCTTCGTCTTCGTCTTCTTCGTCTTCTTCTTCTTCTTCTTCTACATTACTTGTAATTATTTACTATGTCAGATTTTAAACTGACCTCTTAATGATGAAAAATTAAATGATGCAAAACAATGTAGAAAAAGTAGGCTACTTGTGAATTTCTGCCTTTGAAATTTACACAAGTTAAATAGTTTTTGTTTGGTCTATATATATATATATATATATATATATATATATATATATATATATATATATATATATATATATATGAAATATGTGTTGATGATTTACAGGTATTCAGACTGCGAGGACTGTTTCTGCGGAGCATCTTGATGCAGGAAATTGCTTGGTTTGACACCCACCAGACAAATGACTTCGCCAGCCGTGTCACAGAGTAAGTGAACTGTGAGAGGTAAGGGAGGATGGCAAAGAGAGAGTAAAGGATTTGGAGGGAGATGGTTGCAGAGAAGAAACGGATATAGACATGAGTGGCAATAAATCAATGAGGGAGAAGAGGTGACAGCAAAGTGAGTACCCACTGGTCTAAAGTAGCATCATTGTAATCTGAAATGAAAGACGGATATGATAAAAAGAATATTACATACAATGTAGATTTGAAGTTAGAAGTGATTGATGAAAATTGATAGAAAATTGTGTTTGAAATATGTTTACAAAGAAGAAAAGGAAGACGAGAAAGAAAAGTTGTAAGATAAAGAATATGGAATAAGTATTCATAAGGGAAGAAGAAAGATTGAGAAAAACTATTTGAAAGGTAGGAAGGATTGAGAAGATTAGGAATAAATTAAAGAAATTTTCGAGACCAGACAATATACAACAATGGAGTAGAAAGCTGAAGTACATGCATTAAAGTTGAATTTTTAGAATTTGATGTGAGGTGACAAGGATATTCAAAGGATGAGTGAATGGTGTCGGTGTGAGAAGTGAACCTCTTATTAATGGGAGGACAAAGTGTTTGATTATTTGAGAGTGATCGGATGTTTAGAGGGAGGGAGTGTGCAAGGGTAGAATGTTTGGACAGGAACAAATGGCCATCCCATTGAGGGAATTCCAAGGAGTAGGCATCAGAGTAGATTAGATTATATATTATTGTTGATGTTTTAGGCTTCAACACAAGCTGTAGAAGAGGAAAAGATATAGGGGAGGAACTTATTTATATTTTTTTTCTTCACATCTTTGCAGAGATTTGAACAAGCTGCAAGAAGGCATTGGAGAAAAAGTAGGAATGTTCATATTTTTTATGACCACTTTCGTTGCATCTATAATCAATGCCTTCATCCATGGATGGGAACTCACCCTCATCATCCTCTGTGTTTTCCCTCTTTTAGGAATCTCTACTGGAATTATTGCAAAGGTTGGTGTTGTTACTGTGTGTGTGTGTGTGTGTGTGTGTATTTATTTATTTACCTATTTGTAGTATACAGGGTCAAAGCTACATTAATGTGGTCCTGTCTCCGTATCTATATTTGTCCAATTTTTACTTCAATGGTTGTACACTATTCGCCTTTATCACCCCTTCTTTCAGTCCATTCCAAGTATCTATACTTCTCTGGTGAAAGTTGTACTTTTTCATGTTCAGGCAGATTCCTTTTTGCATTTTGATCTTGTGTCCCTCATATATCTAGCCTCTCCTTTCCCATTTCCAATACATGGCCAGACCCTCATTCTGCCCCTTTGTGTCGCCTTTTACTATCCGCAGCCAATACTGTTGTAGTATTCTTGCAGCCCCACTTAAGGGCTATATTGACATACTATACTAAAAACATAAAACATTATCAGTCCCAAAACTGATCCCAGTGGCACTCCACTTTTCACTTCCCTCCATTCTGATTGTTCATGTTTTACCACTGTTCTCATTTCCCTTTCTTACAGGTAGCCTTCCATCTAGTTCTTAAGTGATCCCTTCAGTCCTCCAATGTATTCCAACTTCCATAGTAATCCTCTGTGCGGAACCTTATCAAATGTCTGTCATCCAGTTCCTTCATCATTTTCTTTATCTCTTCTCGTTATTCTGATTCCTTACATTTCATTTGTTCTTTTTACCCCTAGTGGCTTTTTGGAGTCGGATTCTGTTGTGAACACTTTCTGAAAATATTTATTCAGTAATTCACTCATTTGCTTTGGCTTATGCCCCCAATGATTGATTGATTGATTAATACTTACATTCCTAGCATTCAAAACTTTTTTCACTGTCCCTATCACCTGTCTGTCCTCTACTGTTTTTATTCTCTCTCTCTCTCTCTCTCTCTCTCTCTCTCTCTCTCTCTCTCTCTCTCTCTCTCTCTCTCTCTCTCTCTCTCTCTCTGTCTCTCTCTCTCTCTCTCTCTCTCTCTCTCTCTCTCTCTCTCTCTCTCTCTCTCTCTCTCTCTCCTCTCTCTCTCTCTCTCTCTCTCTCTCTCTCTCTCTCTCTCTCTCTCTCTCTCTCTCCTCTCTCTCTCTCTCTCTCTCTCTCTCTCTCTCTCTCTCTCTCTCTCTCTCTCTCTCTCTCTCTCTCTCTCTCTCTCTCTCTCTCTCTCTCTCTCTCTCTCTCTCTCTCTCTCTCTCTCTCTCTCTCTCTCTCCTCTCTCTCTCTCTCTCTCTCTCTCTCTCTCTCTCTCTCTCTCTCTCTCTCTCTCTCTCTCTCTCTCTCTCCTCTCTCTCTCTCTCTCTCTCTCTCTCTCTCTCTCTCTCTCTCTCTCTCTCTCTCTCTCTCTCTCTCTCTCTCTCTCTCTCTCTCTCTCTCCTCTCTCTCTCTCTCTCTCTCTCTCTCTCTCTCTCTCTCTCTCTCTCTCTCTCTCTCTCTCTCTCTCTCTCTCTCCTCTCTCTCTCTCTCTCTCTCTCTCTCTCTCTCTCTCTCTCTCTCTCTCTCTCTCTCTCTCTCTCTCTCTCTCTCTCTCTCCTCTCTCTCTCTCTCTCTCTCTCTCTCTCTCTCTCTCTCTCTCTCTCTCTCTCTCTCTCTCTCTCTCTCTCTTCTCTCTCTCTCTCTCTCTCTCTCTCTCTCTCTCTCTCTCTCTCTCTCTCTCTCTCTCTCTCTCTCTCTCTCTCTCTCTCTCTCTCTCTCCTCTCTCTCTCTCTCTCTCTCTCTCTCTCTCTCTCTCTCTCTCTCTCTCTCTCTCTCTCTCTCTCTCTCTCTCTCTCTCCTCTCTCTCTCTCTCTCTCTCTCTCTCTCTCTCTCTCTCTCTCTCTCTCTCTCTCTCTCTCTCTCTCTCTCTCTCTCTCTCTCTCTCTCTCTCTCTCTCTCTCTCTCTCTCTCTCCTCTCTCTCTCTCTCTCTCTCTCTCTCTCTCTCTCTCTCTCTCTCTCTCTCTCTCTCTCTCTCTCTCTCTCTCTCTCTCTCTCTCTCTCTCTCTCTCTCTCTCTCTCTCTCTCTCTCTCCTCTCTCTCTCTCTCTCTCTCTCTCTCTCTCTCTCTCTCTCTCTCTCTCTCTCTCTCTCTCTCTCTCTCTCTCTCTCTCTCTCTGCTATAAATAGCTATTCTTCCATTCATCATATATACCTAGAATTTTATAAATGTCTTTCCTTGCAAAGCTCTCTCGCATGTTTTCCCAATGCTCTCTTACCTGCACAGAATTGAATTTGTTCCAGATTACGTCAAACTTGACTTCTGTAGAAATGCAGCAGTATGGTAAAGCAGGAAGCATTGCTGAGGAGGTTCTCTCTGCCGTCAGGACTGTGCTTGCCTTTGGTGGGGAAACAAAGGAAATCAAAAGGTACATAATGTCTAAGTTTACCTCTGATTTCCTGCCTTACCTCACACCAGGAACCACAAACTATCTTTTCGCTGACTCCGTGGACCTTAACTTATTTTGAATAAAAGATAATTAAATATGGATGCCTACCACCTTTTTAATGTGATGTAGACGATTTCAGATCTAACATAGCAAGGATCCACAAACACAATATAACCTCACAGGAGGGGAAAGTTGCTGGTCTTCCTCTCCTCTCCACCCAGACACCACGTGGGATCACGCTTGGTTTGGGACATTGCAATTCTCTGCTAGGTGAACAGGAGCCTTAGCATGAAGCCCACATCATATCTCATTCCAAACAACAACCATTGGCTTTCTTTATATTTTCACATGGTACAATTGATTATTTAAGCTGTTGTGTAACTTTTTTTTTCATTTTTCAGCTGTCATAGGCTTACATCTTACTTGAGTCATGTTTTAAGGTCGTCACTATACTGTAGCATTGATAGCTGTACACAGCATCTTAGTAACTTGCAAGTGATGTGAATATTTTATAGGAACAGTGAGTAAAAGTAAAAGTAAAAGATGTATATTCTTCACCACACTAATCATAATTCTGTGTTGCTAAAAAAGAAAAAAAAAATAGAATTAAATAGTTTGTTTGGAACCAGAATGACATCATCACTTTGACTGCCTATTGACTCTGCCTGGATGGGGATTTAAACCATAGACTCAAAAGATTGTGATCCAAGCTTTCTAATTGCTTCATCACCACTGCATTTACACGATAAACTAATTTGTAACACGTAAATAACATATAGTTAGTGTATATTTTTTTCATGCTAATATGCCTAATGAGTATCACTCCTGAAGGTATACGAACAGCTAGTCATGTCAGAATACACACACAGATACGAGGACAACTTGGTGTATGCAAAAAATGCCGGGGTGAAGCGAGGGCTGATGACTGGCGTGGGTGTGGGCGTGATGTGGTTGTTCATCTATGCTGCCTATGCACTCGCCTTCTGGTATGGCACAGGACTCATCTTGGACTCAGATGGAGAGGAGGGGGGTTATGTCCCTTCAAAGCTTATCATTGTAAGTTTGTGTCATGAGGGAGCATTGAAAATATGGCACGATTTTTGTGTCTTTATTACAATCTAAATGTAGAGATTGGAATTGCAAATGTGAAATTGTGAATGTGGTGCTGAGTTAACTACATATTGCTGTTTGATGACAGGTGTTCTTCAGTGTGTTGATGGGAGCCATGAATGTGGGTCAATCGGCACCATATTGGGAAGCATTCACTGTGGCACGAGGAGCAGCAGCCACCATATTCAAGATTTTGGAGAGGAAGTCTGCCATTGACCCATCCAGCACAGATGGGGAGAGGCCTCAGTCTATCAGTGGAACAATTGGTAATCCATTGTTTACCTTCTGCAGCAGTAGAAAGGAATTAACCTGCCTGTGGAATTTGTAGTGTGTGAAGGGAACATTATTATCACTTTAGTATTAGTCATTGATATCTGCAGTTGAGCTTCAGTAATGTTACACTCTGTCCTAGGTTTAGGATGGCCCGTGATAACCAAAGACACCTCTGTCCTAAGTATGTATTGTTAAACCTGTAGGTTTTCTGTGCTTGTCTTGCTTCTGTATCACAGTCAGGAGAGAGAGTTAGTTATAGAGCAAGAAAGGCTGCACAGGCCTTTTGTGATTCATTCTTCTTTGTAGTTATACTTGAGCAGGTTCAGGTTACTGGAATTTGACTCATTGGCTGACTGCAATTTGTACTGACTCTCTTGTCTACTACTTATATAAACTGTACTATAGTCCCTATTTCCCAAAAACTTTGCAAAGTCATGAGAAGCTGTACATTCTTGAGACATGGCTCAGTACAAATCAAAGCACAAAACTTAATTAGGATACTTTAATCCTTATAACATCTTGGGAGTTATGTCATCACCTTCCTTGTTTAGGTGCGTCTTGCTCTGAAGTGTTCCCTGGGAGGAGGGGAGAGAAGGAAGGGTTGCTCTCGCCCAGCTGTAACATTCTCATGTGTTCTCATAGCAATATAGAGTACTACATAACTAAACAAACACTATCTCCTGCGTAACAGTGTTTCTGATCAGTGAATTTAGCTTGGAGGCATCAAAGCCACCTTCATCTTTAAACATTTCTAACCAGCCAAGAGGCCTTCCCCTGCACCTTGGAGGCCACACACTCAGTGTAAAAGATCCCTTCACCCACAGAACTGAGGGACGTGCACTTCAACTACCCATCACGGCCAGATGTCAAAATCCTACAGGGAGTGAACCTGAAGGTAGAGCCAGGCCAGACCGTTGCCTTGGTGGGCTCCTCAGGGTGTGGGAAGTCAACTTGTGTCCAGCTCATCCAGCGCTTCTATGACGCAGCCTCAGGAGATGTGAGTACGACACCATATGATAATACTCTTTTTGGAGCAATAGTTAATGTGAATTTTGTTTTACCCTATCGTTAGTGTCCTATTCATTAAACAAAAATAATTATCATCAATGTTGGTTGGGATTGATGGATGCTGAGAAAAGAGCATTGAATGAAAGTGGTAAGTTTATGGAACAAGGAAGGATTGAGATGAGTGGAGAGCAATGATGAATGGAAGGGTAACTAGATGAGGATTCAGTAGAGCGTATCTCAGATCAGTTTAGGTTAGGGGAGGGAGAGGACATGAGTTAGATATGAAGTGACGGTGGTAAACTAGTGGTGCCTTGTCACAGAGGTCATCCCCACCCTGGCCCCCACTGCTTGACATCGCACAGTGTGACCAGTCTCTCCTCTGGGGGCAATGGGGTTAAGTAAGAGGAGTGCAGGTATAGATATATATTTACCTAGTTGTATTTACTTAATTGTAACATACAGGAAAAGAGTTATGCTTTTACTGTCCTGTCTCCAAATCTACTATTATCCAGTTTGCTTTTGAAATCATGAATATTTCTTGCATTAATCATTCCTGCATCAAGTTTATTCCAGGCTGCTATACTTCTATATGGGAAGCATATGCAATGGTATGTGTGTGTGTGTGTGTGTGTGTGTGTGTGTGTGTGTGTGTGTGTGTGTGTGTGTGTGTGTGTGTGTGTGTGTGTGTGTGTGCACCTTGTCTCAACTAACCCTGTTATGGGGATGTTGGTCTGTATGGATAGGTAACTTTCTGTGTCTTGCAGGTAACACTTGATGGTATACCTATCCAAAACTTGAATATTGGATGGCTGAGGGACCAGATAGGTGTGGTGGGACAGGAGCCAGTCCTTTTTGCCACCACCATCGCTGAAAACATCCGCTACGGCAGGGAAGGAGTCTCCATGGAGGACATAGAGGCAGCAGCTAAGGAAGCCAACGCACATGACTTTATAATGAAGCTGCCTAAGGTGTGTACTACTGCATGCACTCTTTTTCATCACTTCATAGTCATCAGTTTTTGTCATAAGATATTTTTTGAGGTTTATCTATGTTCAAGTTATATTTTATGAACAGAAATATGAGACTCAAGTAGGGGACCGAGGAGTGCAGATGTCAGGCGGCCAGAAGCAGCGCGTCTCCATCGCCCGAGCATTGGTGAGACAACCACGCATCCTGCTGCTGGATGAAGCCACCTCAGCCCTTGACAACCAGAGTGAAGCAGTCGTTCAGCAGGCACTTGACAAGGTGAACTTTTTATCTTCTTATATTCTTACATATTTGACTAATCATTCTTTATGTAATTCTATGTGATGTGATGTTCACTGTGTTCCTGTCGGCAGGGACTAAGCCTTGTACAATGTAGCCTAGTAGGGATGCATTGAATAAGAAACCATTTTTGTAGCTGCTCTTTGTATTCTCTCAATTTTCCTTATATCCTTTTTTTTTATATGTGTGTGTGTGTGTGTGTGTGTGTGTGTGTGTGTGTGTGTGTGTGATATGCGTGTTATGCACCAACACTGGTGTCCTACGCATTTAATATAAAAAAGAAGAAAAAAAATGTGAAGTGGAAGCTGCCCTTCCAAGTGATGGATGAATAGTGATGGATGTAGAGGTGTCAGTGTGAATAGAACTAGGTGAAAAATGTCATCATTGTAACAAATATAATACTGTCCAGGTTCGTCAAGGTCGCACCACCGTCATTGTTGCCCATCGTCTCTCAACCATTAGAAGTGCTGACAAAATTGTTGCCCTCAATAAAGGGTTGGTGGCTGAGGTAGGAACACACAAGGAACTCATGAAACGGAAGTCATTCTACTACAACTTGGTCACTGCACAAATCCCTCCAAGTGAAAGAAAGACTCCCAAGGGTGAGTGATAAATATTGATGGAAAACTTTAAACTGTTCAACATTTAAGATGCATCAATACAATTACTTAATTTCCTAATTTGGCAGCCACCTTGAAAAAATAAACACGTCTTCATAAGTATATTGCTACATCCAGGCAGTAAATAAATCAGTTGATGTTTTATGTTTTTACTTTGCAGTTGAATTTGGCAGATAGATTATCATGTATGATCTTATTTCATATTACATCAAATTTTACTCTTTTTAATTTACTTTTTTTCTAATTTTCCCAACCAGTATTTTCCCACACCTCCAAAGTGGTATCCAAGAAAAAAGCAAAATAGAAAGTTGAACACAATGTCTGAAAGTAAGAATAGATAATACCATTACACTTCCTTATTCCTCACAATCACACTTGTCTTTTTTCTACCCAGAAAAAACCTTGTTAGGTTTATAGAAGTGTTAACTAAGCCTATTCTTTGATCAGCTGACAAAGAAGAAGAGTCTGACAGCAGTGATGAAGAGGACGATGTGAACAGTGTGGCCGAGTTGAGTCAGGACATCATAGATGACCTGGCCAGTAAGGCTCCTGTGGCTCTTGCCAGAAGCCCCTCCATCAGGCAGTCGCTCCGCCGTCGTCGCACCTCCAGCAAGGCCAGCAGACACTCCAAGAAGGAGCCAGTGGTGTGTATGAAGTCATGAGTGAAGGACATGGAAAATGTCTTAAACTTAAAGCAATATGGAATAGGAATTAAATCAACTTGTATTGTAACCTTGCACCTCAGGTTGACCTCATTGGTTATAATATTGCAAAGTAATATAGTATACAAAAAAATTTCAGAAAATCACTATTTATGTCTTCAAATTGTGAAGGAGGGCTTCGTTTATCAGACGTAGGGAGTTTCTTAGGCTTGGAAGAGATCCTACTATGTTTTCAAGCAGGGTGGGATGACATCATTTGGGGAGAGGATGAACATCATTATATGAAGTATGTTGAATTTTTTTTAGATGGAAGATGGAGTGGCAGTAGGTAGACTCAAGACATGGGAGGAGCCACTGAGGAGGGAGTAGAAAGTATAGGACGACGAAAATTTGCCCGCACTGTACTTCTTGATTATCTGTCAACAGAGGATAAGTTAACTCATGGAACTTACCTTTGGAAATGATAATCAATCATGAATTAGTATAGGTTTGAATAGGTTTCTGATTCTGATTAATTATATGCAGGGCACCAGTTTTGGTGCATATATACATATATATATATATATATATATATATATATATATATATATATATATATATATATATAGGTAAGCTGATTTTATAAAATGATGACAATAGAGACTATGTAAGGTGGAAGTATAGAACAGACAATTGTGTGCAGAAAATACATGAGAGGAATGAGAAAAGTTGTAAAGCAAAGGCTGCCTGTTGGGATCAGTGTGGTTGTAACAATATTACTTCACAGTCTAGTATACAGTATTTATCCTATAGCTAAAACACTGAAATATCTGTAGAATTAATTAATCTTTTACATTTCAGAAGGAAATTGAGAAAGTCCCCACCGTGCCATTGTCTAAAATCATGAAGTTGAATGCAACTGAGTGGCCGTATATCCTTACCGGGGCAGTTGGCTCGGCCATCCAGGGCAGCGTCACACCACTTTATGCCATCATGTTTGGGGAGGTTCTTGGGGTAAGGTGTTGGCCATGGCCCATGTTGAGCTTTGTGGGTAATGAAACGTATTCCTCTATAATCATCACGCATCTTTACAATCTTTATCTTCATGCAGGGGCACAATAATTACCTTCTTCCACTCATCTGGTACTTCCCTCAGTCTCCCTGCAAGGTCATTTGTCAATCAGATTCATTCCACCACTGTATTTCTTCCATATTTCAACATTTATGCAATTATTGCATCCACACCTGTCTATTGCTTTCCTAACTAACTGTCTAACAATTCTTTATTAGTGAAATGCAATTTTTGAGCTTCAGTGTGAATATGTTGACTGTTATTATGGTGAATCGGTTTCACTTATGTCTTGCAGTTTGTGTAAGATGGAAATTATATTCAGAATATTCTGTTTCAGTCACTGGCAACAGTAGATGAAGTAGAAGCCAGAAAACAAGCAGACTATTATGCCTTGCTCTTCCTCTTCATTGGATTGGTGGCAGCCGTGTCAATGTTTATGCAGGTAATGTGAATGTGACTTGAATAGGTAAGCTCTTCACTGTGTTAGTATGAAAAATACTGATACTTAGTAAGAGTTTCAAGTTTGTATGCAGCTTGAAAATTGTTTTATAATAGATGGTATGAAGAACTGTGGTGAAAATAGTAAGTGTATATGGAATGCTTTCTATGTCAATTAAGAAGAAGGAACGAACTGTGTACTTGTGTAGTGGTGATGGTGAAGTGCAGTACTATAGTATAAGGTGGATTGTTAACTTGTAGGGAATGGGGTAGAATTAGGAGGGACCTAGAAAGCCAAGGAGTTAATGGGCAAGTCACACATGACTGGTTTGATAAGTTTGTGTTTGGTGACAAAGGCAGACCCATGTAAACGTGGTGTTTGACTTCCAGAATTGTGATGATGAGAGGGAATATGTGAGGTAAGTAGATGGTGTATATAGTGACTTAGCAATGAAATAAGTAGCATGTGTTGTGGTGCATATGAGCTGGGTCAAAGATATAATTTCCTAGCTAAATGGAGATATTTGAGCTAGTCTTCTCACGCTGAAGCCCTGGTCACCTAGCACAAGGCAGAGTTGTAACCTTACAGTCTGGCAAGAATGTGTTACCACCAATCCTAACCTCTCTGATCTCTAAATGCCTTGTTTAGGCTACCCCTTTTTTAATAGGGATATACACCACGTATATATAGATATAGGTAGATGGGAGAAAGTCCTGTGTATAATGAGAGGAACGAGTAATGGAATTCATGAGACGGAGGTGAGGTTAGAAAGTGAGAGGATTGGAGTGAACAAGTGAGCAAATTGTGACTTTCATACTAAGGCCACACCATTGAAGGAGTTCCTAAAAGGCATCAAGATGGACAGTGACTGATTGATGCTGACGATTGAAACATTAATTTTATGGGTTTATAGGCAATCAATAATTGGTGACCCTAATGTTTGGGTGTATGTAAAGCTGATAGTCCAAACTGGTGAATACTCACCACTTAAACAAACCTGCATGTAGGAAGTGTTTTGTGTATACATATCACTCAAAACCCTTGATACTTACAATACAGAAGCATATCTCCACGGGAGGTTCAGTTAAACACCTATTGCTTTATTGCATCAAGTATTTTTTATTGAAAACATAATTTATCATAAATCTTCCTTACAGGCCTACATGTTTGCCCTTTCTGGAGAAATACTGACATCACGGTTGCGTAAACTCACC
The DNA here is from genome assembly GCA_029783475.1 of Metacarcinus magister. NCBI lineage: Eukaryota > Metazoa > Arthropoda > Malacostraca > Decapoda > Cancridae > Metacarcinus > Metacarcinus magister. The sequence continues at coordinate 2,720,114 of JAPQNM010000029.1, read as the reverse complement.
TTTGCTGCCATGTTGAGGCAGGAAGTGGGTTGGTTTGATGAGGATAAGAATTCTGTGGGTGCCTTGTGTTCCCGGCTCTCGGGCGATGCTGCCTCTGTCCAAGGGGTGAGTGACTGTTCTAACCTTAATTACGATATATAAGTTGATGAACAACATGGAAAAAACAAATAGAAAAGATCTAATAATGAAAAGAAAAGGAGAGGCTAGATATTTGTGGGGACACAAGAAAAAATTGCAAAATGGAATTTGCTTGAATGACAAAAAAAAGTATAACTTTCCCTAGAGAAGTATAGATACTTTGAATGGACTAAGAGAAGAGGTGATAATGGCAAAGATTGTACAACAACTGAAGGAAAAACTGTACATAGATAAAGGACTACACGAGTATAACTCAGGCCCTGTATACTACAACTAGGTAAATGCACACACACACACACATGCATCTCACCTTGGTGGCAGGTTGGTAAAGACCCGTCACCCTAACCCACTGTACTCCCCTTCACATTGAATCACCACACATCCAACTTTTCTTAGATAGAATGTCGGAGAAACAACATATTTTAGTGTTTGGCATTAAGGTAATACTAGGCCTTTCCTGTGGGCTTTTGTTTTATTATGTAATGTATGCTAGAAGAGGTAGCATTCCAGCAAGGTTACAACTGCATATCTCCCTTTGAGTGCTTCCTAACATATAATATTTGCTTCATTACCTCTGCAAGTGGATGCAGTTGAAGAGAATGAACTTGATTGCTTCTCACCAAGTGACACTACTCACAGGCTGTCACTTGCAACAAATTGTAGGTAAGAATCCTTATATTTCTGTGAAAGTAGCTTTTCTCTTTCCCCCTTGCCAGGCCACAGGGTCAAGGATTGGTACAGTGATCCAGGCACTGACAACTCTGGGTTTCAGCATCAGCATATCCCTTTACTATGACTGGAGGCTGGGGCTTGTCTCCTTCCCTTTCATACCTTTCGTCGTGATTGCCGTCTACCTTCAAAGCAAAATCCTGATGGGCCAAAGTGTCACTGAGTCCACTTCCTTGCAAGATGCAGGCAAGGTGAGATATTTTCATCATTAAAATGAATAATGAATATATAGTGATTTTGTTAGTCTTAAGTAGGAATTGATTATGAGCTCATAGTTGCTAGATAAGAATGTCTAAAAGTGTAGTTTACTGATAGAATTAAGATAGTCATTAAAGGTGTTTGTGATAGCTTTGCCAGTTTTACAGAAAAGATTAAGAAAATTACAAATACATTACATGTCATTGCACCGTGCATTTACAGATTGCCATCGATAGCATCACAAACATTCGCACAGTAGCCAGCCTTCATAAGGAGCAGTTCTTTGCTGATGAATATTCTGCTGCTTTGCTCAAACCTCACCTACAAGCCCTAAAGAAATCACATTTGAGAGGTATGGATATTACAATGCCAAGTTTCCTTAATCAGTAACATGGATGTTTGAATCTCCAGCACTTTTGGCACTAATGGAGGAGAGGTAATGGTTAAATGGTAAAGCAGGACACATGAGTGATATCATCAATCAGTTCAAAGAGTTCAGTAGAAAAGTCAGGTCAACTGATGCCCACAGGACAGATTTCATGGGGTACGAGAACGGTACCAGTACAAGTGTTCAGTTGGGTACACTGGGAAAGGTTTCCCTTCAAGATCTTTTAAGGTAAGCATTGCTTCAGCTTGGGATTCTGAGTCAACAATGACTAGGCGAGATCTGTCAGGTCCTGTGAGGAAGGTTAACCTTCCCACCTGTCCTTGGATGCATTTTTGAAATTGGAAAATTTATTGAGTAGGGAGCATGAGCAAGAATATAGAAGTATTTAAAAAAGGCTAAGCGAAAATTGGTTGGACCAGAGACTGAAGTCCGAGGCATTACAGCATCAGGCCACAATCTGTGGTCCTAAAGCCCCTCCGCAGCAGCAATGGGCTTGGAAACGGAGGGGTGGAAACAGAGGAGCTCACTAAACTAAGATTTAATTTCCTTCATACAACCATCCATACAAATATTAAGCAACCATGGTGACATTAAATGGCAGGAGCATCCATTAATGAGGCCTTACTGTCCTCAGTATAAAACAGTTATGGCAGCTGCACTAATCAAAACCATATTGCAGGTGCTACATTTGGATTTGCTCAATCTGTGCCATTCTTTGCTTATGCCACAACGATGCTGTATGGAGGTTATCTTGTTGATGTGGGTCAAATATCATATGAAGATGTTTTCAAGTAAGTTTTCTGAAAAGCCTGCACTAGGTTTACATGTTTATGATTGTAGTTGATGTGATATTCCTGCATTGTGTTTGAGGGAAAATTTACAATGAAAAAGTGTTAATTTAGAGATAAATGTACATCCTCTTGGAATTCTAATAATGTCTTGGATTTTCATAGAAAACCATTGATGATTGGCTAATTTCCCACTGCCAGGGTTGCTGAAGCCCTCATCCTGGGAACCACGATGGTAGGACAGGCTGTGGCATTTGCTCCCAACTACAGTAAGGCTCGCGTAGCAGCCTCACAGATCTATACCTTCCTGGAGCGCAAAACAGCAATTGACTCATCTTCTGGAGTTGGCCTACGTTTGGTAATTGCCATAAATACATTATTTTCATTTCCATCTTCTGTCTATATATCTGGCTCATATAATTCTTAAAAGGGGGGTAGAAAAGGCAAGGCATTTACATGCCTGCATCCCCTTACATCTTTGCCCTTAAGTAGAGGGTCAGTCTCAGCATTGTTAGAATATTGTCCATCAGATTTCCATCATTCTAGATATATTTTGTTTTCAAACTATATAAAGTAGAAGAGTTGGTAGTGATGGCATTGGTTATGAATAATGTGCTCTACAAGGATGTATAATCAAAGGGCAAGATTGTGGTTGGGCCTTGCCTCCATCCTTCAGTATTGAAAATATGCACTAGTGTTAAGGTTGTACATGAATTTATTATTCATATATGACCCAGAAAACACATGTGTGGCCACATAACTACTTTTATGTCTTTAGAATGGAGACATCAACACCATAGAGCTTCAGGGTGTCCACTTTGTGTATCCAACACGCCCAGAAACCACCATTCTGCAAGGTCTTACTGTGCGGGTAGATAAAGGCAAAACCCTGGCACTGGTCGGCTCCTCTGGTTGTGGCAAGTCAACCATTATCAGCATCCTAGAGAGGTTCTATAATGCCCAGAAAGGGATAGTGGTAAGTACAGACTTCTTCCTCATCTATACTAGTTTTTAATGGCTCTAGTGGAGCCTGGTGCTGTTGTATTGGGTGCACTGACCTCACAACAAAGAAGCATGAGATTGAAATAGTTAACAAACCTCGGGGGGTAAAGCATGCATGGTGTTCCTTCTTGTCTTCATATGAACTCCTTTCTCAATTTATTAAATAACATTGATTGTTGTACAAATACTGACACTACTGCTCTATCCTGGCACAGAACATTAATAACCAGGACATTGAGGCCCTCAATGTTGGGTGGGTGCGGCAGCAGCTTGGATTGGTGTCTCAGGAACCTGTGCTCTTTGATCGTACCATCGAAGAAAACATTGCCTATGGTGACAACTGTAGAAGCGTAGAACACCATGAAATAGTGGCAGCAGCCAAGAAGGCAAATATTCATACTTTCATAGATGCTCTTCCTGATGTGAGTGGTTTTGTATTTTATCTTGGATGATGCAGATTTGCACATTATATTTGGATGGAATTAATTCGATCTCAGATGATGCGGATTTATCAGATTTGCACATTGTATTTGGATAGATTTAATCCACTCAACCATTCATTGCCAAGTTCTCAGATTATTCCAAAACTATTTTTTTGTGAGAAAATTATCTAAATGAAAGATTTTTTTGATGCCATTGTTGTTCCCAGGAACATTGTTTTTTCAGAGGCTGCATATAAAGTGGTAATCTAAAATGTTTTCTGTAGAGTTGTACAAATATTTTAAAATAGTGGTTTCAGTTAGCAGTGAATGTGACTTCAGTAGTATGGATACATATAAGCTAAGTGACATGTGTATTTGTTCCTTTAAAAACATTTCAGAAATACAATACCAGAGTTGGTGCTAAAGGTACTCAGCTGTCAGGTGGCCAAAAGCAGCGAGTAGCCATAGCTCGGGCACTGGTGAGGAACCCGAGTGTGTTGTTGCTGGACGAAGCCACCTCTGCCCTTGACACCGAGAGTGAAAAGGTGAGAGCAAGGTGGTCTTGTAACTGAGACAGTCACACTACCAGTGCAATGTAGAAAATAGGCAAGTTAAGATGAGGTTAAGTGAAGCGAAAGCCATGTGAGGCTATGTAATTGCAGGAGTTGCATCATTGCATAAGAGAAAGATGCATTATTAATACATAAGGGCTCCAACTGTTCCAAAAATAGATAGCACTATTATGCAGTAGTGCCAATACTGATCTATGTGAGTGAGACATGGAAGGAAGGGTCAAGGATTTGGGATTCAGACAGTAGAGATGAGTGATTTGAGATGTGTTTGTGACATGAATAAAGTGGAGGGTATATCATGCCCATGGCATCCTCAGGCCGTTCATGACTGAACTTGTTAGCTTTTCATCCTCTCAGCATGACTCATACTTTAGGAAAAGGGGATGGTGGGAGGTTAGGAAGAAAATACAGATGAAACAAGGGGAAATAAAGCTAGAAAAAGAAAAAGGCCAGCAAAAATTGGTTGGACCAGACTGAAGTCCAAGGCATCAGGCTACAATCTGTGGTCCCAAAGCCCCTCCACAGCGGCAATGGGCTTGGAAACGGAGGGGTGTAATAAGGTGGTGAAGCACATCCTCAGCTAGTTTGGTCATGTGGAGAGAATGGGAGAAAATGAGGGACAAGGATGTATACAAAGGTGTGGTGACCCCTATAATGTGGGAGTGTTGGAATATTTGAGAGATGAGCGATGGAATTAGTATATGAACAGAAATAAATTACACTGTCATAGTTGCTCCCTACAGCTCTGAGGAATGGACATCAGATTGAATTTTCTTAAACTGATAACTATTAATTTATTTATTAATCACAATGCAGGTGGTGCAAGAGGCCCTGGAGCAAGCCCAGGCAGGTCGCACCAGCATTGTCATCGCCCACCGGCTGTCTACCATCCAAGGAGCAGACACCATTGCTATGATACAGGAAGGCCAGGTGGTGGAGATTGGCACTCACTCCAAACTCATGGAGATGAAAGGACACTACTATTCCCTTTACCAGACTAATCACTAGCAACCTAACAAGTAGCTGTGATGCCTCAGTTCACTATTTTTATAACTATGTAGATGCGAACCATCTTAGGGTTTAGTGCCATATGTAATCTCTAATGGAAAGACATTTCTCTGAATATTATAATAACGGTGTTATTTAATCAGTGGTGTTGAGCCAATTTCCATGCTGTGGACAGTGCAGTGATTAGCACATCTGACTATGAATCCACTGGCCCGAGTTCGATCCCGGGTGAAGGCAGGTGGCACACAGCTCACCCAGCTGTTCATCCTCCCAAACGGGTTGGTTGATAAATGGGTACCTAGGGCAAACCTGGGGAAGGTAAACTGTGAAACTCTGATGTCACAGTGGCCCTGTGTCCCAGGGTAATGGATTAATTTCCACTTTAAGCCTGGTTTCACTATGCAAATAGGCCTAGAACCAAGAAATTCATGAGAGCACAAAGGAGTTGTTGGCGAAACGAAGGACTCTACCACCCCAAAAAATAAGCATATGGAAAGGTGCCTATTAGCAGAACCGCTCCAAATATTGCTAGATTTAGCAGAATTGTTTCTACTATCAAACCACAAAGTCAAGTATTTTGCTAAAAATAGTTCCGTTGAATCAAGTTTGTACTGTACCTTGTTCATCTGTCTACTTGACAATCAATTTAGAATATTTGTGTAGTCACTAATCGACAACAGAATACAACAACGGTATAGTACCATGAGTGAAACACAACAGAAGCTGCATGGGCAGTGTTCATAAGTTTGTAGGTACAGTGTCTACTTCAGATCTAATTATAAAGGAACTGAAAGTTAAATTGATTGCCAAGTAGACTTAGATAAACATTAGTATTCACAATTGTCAATACAATAAATTCTTTGAAGCTGCGAATCAACATTATCACTTTTAACTGCTACACCAGGAAGCTGTTAATAATAGTACAGTCTTGGTACATTGCAGTTCTAATAAATGTATTATTATACTGTACAGTATAACTGCATTTTAGCCAAAAACCTAAAATTCAAAAGTATGGGAGAAAACTGCTTCGCCTTAAGTGCCAGAAAAAACATGTAGACATTTTACGCGAGTTCCGCAATTCAGCAGTTATGTACAAATACCGAACTTGCGAGGCTAATTTTGTTGAAAAGAATTTGAAATTTGTATCATCATGGTGCATGTATAAATTTATATATGCAGTATTTAATCTATCCATCTATATACCTTATGGTGGGGGGCTTCAAAAATACTACCATCGTATTTCCTGTGGATCGTAAAAGGCGACAAAGAGGGATCTGGGAAGCCCCTCCTCTGTATTCTCTATTAAAAGACAGGGTGCGGAGTGAAATTTCTCTGAACGTTAAATGCCTGGTCTTGTGTATAAGCCACCAGACAAGTAACTAGTTTTACGTGAATATTGTTCTTTGAGCATTTAAAATTTCACATAATGCAAACATAATTTTCCCATAGTGTAAATACATGTAAAACCTATTCCTTTGTTCATTCATGAGACTATGAATTTTGACGACTAAGACTAAGAGTTAAATCAGACATGGCACTGTGCCTAACAAAACAAGTTGTACAATAATAATAAACGAGATACTTCTTTTCATTTGGATCACATAGCACTATTCTTAAGAAATTGTGTAATTCAAGTAAAAACAATTGTGGCTTTTTGACATCGTGTTAAACCAAAAATGCATATTTTAAACTAGTGGAAAATGAGTTACCTGTATAGAGATAAATACACAGATTTATGTATATATCCAGCTAATATCCCCTTTATAGGGGGTAGTGAAGACAAGGGTTTAGGGTTTGGGGGAGACATTACTCTCCTTTCTCCCTCTACATCCTTTCTTTTTATAAGAGAGAACACAGAAGAAGGGCTTCCCAGACCTGTCACTTTTGGTTGCCTTTTATGACCCACAAGGAACACAGTGGTAGTATTCTTGCAGGACCCACCACAGGCCTAGAATTTAATGCATTATGTAACCATTATACATGCAGTATATTCCACATTTGATGGCTTATAAGACACGCTCCCCACCATCCCCCCAAAAAATCTATAAAATCGTCCAGCATTTTGTAAGGTTAAGTGCTGCCTTTGTATTACTGACAGGTGATAGTTATGGGTTGCTTACACATGGCCACTCTATGGTGCCACACGGTCACAGGGAAGTGGCTTCCAATAGGTTTCCAAAGTTTTTATAAGAACCTTTTCACGCAGGTCCCCGCCACCAGGGGCACAACTGTGTGGTTTGGACCTTTTCAAATGGGTCACTTTCGGTGTCATGGCCACAGATGTAAACAAAGGGTAGTGATCGCTTCTACACCAATAATGGCACCCTTGATGAGGTCACCATTCATGCCATGTCAATAACTATTCACTAAGGTAACAATGCACAACAATAGAACTTACTTCATATATAATACAACCAGCCTAGAAGAAACTTAACCGTGCACATACCGAAACAAACTAGCAGATGGTTTGGTTTTAAGTAAGCTATAATATTACACAACCAAAAATAAGATATAGAGAATGGAATGAATCTATTTCCACACTTCCTTCTTATTCCTATTGTTTTCTTCAAGAAAATGCCTAATTCAAGGTGAGTCATATGTTTGAGCGTCTTATAAACCACCTAATACGGTACATGAAATTCAACAAATTTTGATAAATGAGTTGTTATATTGCAGTCTATTAGCAAAATATGGTTTACACTTCAATACAAAGCTGTGAATAGCATTAAATTATATGATTGTTGATATAATTTAGGTGACTACAATATCATAGTTAATATCATTTAAGTGACTATAATTAAGTAAATGTATTCTTAATAAAATTTCATAAGAACCAGTGACAACTTTATTTATTTTCCTTAACTGTGTATTGAAAGCAGGCATGTGTCCGCTTTCCTACACGCTGGTGGCCTTTGCTATCATTGCATCGCGCTTCTTGGCTCGGGCGGCGGCCACCACTTGCTGCTTGGCACCGGGAAGATTGTGCTTGCGGGCGAATTTCATGTTTCGCAAGAATTTTGGTTCAACCTGAAAAAGAAGCATAATCAATACATTGGGGAAAAAGGGGGAAGGAAGATTGTTACATCAATTACTATAAAACCTTTCCAAAGAAGTGGTTGTTAAATGTAATGTGCCTAATGGATACTAGATGGAAAAGGATTAAAGAATCCCAGAGCTAGGTAGCTGAGACCATATAGCTCTGCCAGGGTTAACAAAAGTGTAAAACCATTCTCACCAAGAAGCAGTGCTGCTGTGATGTAATTTTTATACAAGAATTGTTTAAAACCTTAAACACGATTATACAATAAATGAATAAATAAACACTTCTTACTCACTCCTCGCATGGATGGATGCTTCTGATTCTTAGGCCGACGGATGGGGTTACTGTAAAGGAAACAATTATACTCTTACAATACATTCCTCTTACTAGAGAAAAATAATCTTAGAAACGTATCAACTACTGAAAGCAACTGGTTCTAAAAATATTAAATTGAAAATTCATAAAATTCAGCAATATCCATCACATGATTTCATAGTAATAAAACTTAAATAAATAATATATAACAGGTTAAAAAAAAAATTTCAGTATTGTAAGGTATCTTGCTTTTATCTGACAAAATTTCAAAACAAAAATGTTCAATTCCCTGAACAAAGGCAGTTTAATTACTCCAACCTCATTGCTAGTTAAAGGGAAACTAAATGTTTAACAATGAATATCTGAAAACTTACGTTTGCTCATATAAGAGATATGAGAGAGAGAGAGAGAGAGAGAGAGAGAGAGAGAGAGAGAGAGAGAGAGAGAGAGAGAGAGAGAGAGAGAGAGAGAGAGAGAGAGAGAGAGATTGAGATTACCGAGGCAGGCCATCCAAGCAGTACTCACCGGTGAGCTTTGCGCGTCTGGTTGTGATTGGTGTGGTTCTTTGACTTAGCCATGTTGCCTGGTCAGACACCTGTGTAAAAGAATAAAATTAATAAATTAATCTATATCAACTTAGTTTTTTAATTTTTTTATAACACAACTGACTTTCCCAAAGCTAAACACAGGAATCTAGTTTAAGACTAAAGGAGTGGAGTCTAAGAATCAAACAAACTGCTCAATTGCTACCAAATTTCCATGTCTTAAAAACAATGATGAAAGTTACGGATAATTTCGCCATTAGACATTTCCATTTAGTACTAAACTTTGTCACATGTACAATCAAAATGAACAAGAGACAAGCGACAACCATGTACCAGATGGTCTTACTACCCCTCATCCCCAACGATCTTGGGGGACCTGAGGAAAATCAGAGTTTTTGGGTGGAGGAGCATTAAATCGAGTAACGTGAATTGCATAAGAGGTGGGAAATCAATATAATCACATCAAAAAATCAATGAAAGGACATAAATTACACCTTTGGGGGCAGCGGCCACGAGCAACACTCACGAAATTGTCCCTTACTCCTAAATGAGGGTAAATTAACTCCAAATTTAGCACAAAGACCTCGTGGACGAAATGTAATGTGTGTGTCTGTGTGAAAAGATTGATGATCGTGACACTTGGGTGAACACACCTGCCTGACACTACTTAGTGACCCATTCTTTGTTTAATTCGACACTCAGATTAGCTAAGACATGCAAGGGTGTGAGTGTATGGCTACATCATGGCTAACATAGAGGCGAGACAGCCAGCCCAAGTGTGTAAGATAAGGTACAAATATCTATCTACATAACTAAGTGCAACACAGAGGTATTTAAAGGAAGGCTCGATAAGTTTCTGAGGAACGTACCAGACGAACCTCCCATTCCACACAGCCCCAACCCTCGTGGTGCAGCATCAAACAGCATCATTGATCAGCTGCAGTACAGGAGGGCACAAGAAAAGTGTGGAGGAAGTGGACTTTCAAGTTGACCGTGACTAATATGTCAGAACCATCGACAAGTAAGTAAGACAGAACAACAGGTATCTCTAATTAAAGCACATTTTAAATATCAGTGGTGTTGAGTATGTCTTAAGTATCTGTTAAATGTTCAGGAATACACTACATATTATTACCATGTGCAGACAAAGATTTTTTAACCTTCCAGTTCTTACGCTGACAAACACCGTGGTTTTGTTTACTTTTTTTAAGGTTTCATTTCACATACCACAAAACCGAATATCGTGCATTCTAACATCCTACTACCTTCTCTAATGTCACCTGCTTCACTGTGTAGGTACAAAATGTTATAATGATGGTGGATGATGATGATAAAACCAGATATCCTCACGCCTTGCAACACTCACTTCTAGGAGCGCACAGCAGCGGTAATGGGAAGGAAGGTTCAGGGATCACGACAACATTAACTAACATTATAAACCCATCTATCATTTATAATACGGCTGATTTAATTTATAATTTTACTCTACTAAATAATATGTAGACAATAAGTATTCTATAATATTTTTTTCCTGAGCGGTTATTAGTATAAACCAAGTATTTCATATCTTATAAAAGTTGAGATTATTTCAGTTATTTTCTTTATCATTCTATGGGATTGTTTGTAGTGATAAAGAATAGTATAAATTTAGTATATTATGAAATACATAGCCTTTAACACTTGATTTAACCATGATCCAACATAGTGACTCCTAACACAAGTCCAAGTGAAGGAAGTGAAATAAACAAACACAACAACAACACCAGCCAACCCACCTTCCCTGACGCTGTGTGTGTGTGTGTGTGTGTGGTAGGAGTCCGTGCCTGTGTCTGCCTCAGTAGGTGTTGTAATGCATGAGTTATAAGTGTAAAGAGTGATGATGGGGGAGCGTCAGGCATAACTATTATAACTAACTAAACACTGCTCCTTGACACGGCTTGGCTCTGACCAAGGATCTTATACAGATAAGATCCTTGGCTCTGACTGTCACTCTTAGGTTACACGCACACAAACATATACTGACGCACACACACACACACACACACACAGACACAGGGCACCATTTCCTCATGTTAGGATGGACACGTTAATGGATAACACCTGCCAACACTATGCTATCACCTGCTGCTGCTGTACATTTAATTTGTTGATTTCTTACAATGATATATTTTCAGGGATTTGTCTACCTGTACTTGCCAAGGAAACATGAGTGAGGAGGTGGAGGAACATGGTATTAAGATTAACATTAAGGGCACTTTCAACGCCCCCAAGAAGAATGAAGTGATGTACAACTCTGAGATGGTGGTCAACAGGTAAGCAAGTCCCTCAGTGCTTATTGCTTGTATCAAAATAATTTTTATATTTCATTGTAGAAGTTTTGAATGTTATAAATATATTTAATTATTTATTGAAGATTGAGTTTTTTCCCTCTTCTTATGCCTTCACCTGTTTACCAGTATGGTGTAGCATATACTACCTTTCCTGGTCACAACTTGGCTGATGCCCCAAACCTATTCTCTGCTAGGTGAACACGGGCTACAGCGTGAAAGGAGACAAACCCAACTTGTCCACCCGACCAGGGGTTCAAACCTGGGATATCATGGTTGTGAGCCAAGCATGCTAATCACCACACCACTCACCCACTTAACATCATGGTTTCATAAATTATCTTGATGACAGGACTAGTTTTCAGGCAGCTTAACATGATGATAAGGAGAATTTTTTAATTATTTCCCCTTACAAGCTCCCATTTTCCCGTTTTCTTTAGCTAATCTTCTATCTCTACATGTATATGAATGTGTGTGTGTGTGTGTGTTTGTGTTGGCAGGTCACTGGTGTTGTGTGCTTTGGCAGCCTACTATGAGTCTGGCCTGTGTACCAATAGTCAAGTGAGGTGTCTGGATGCTCTCGGGGCCACGGGCGTCTCAGGCTTGGCATGGGCAAAACATGTACCAAAGGTGATTCATTTGTCAATATGTAAATATGAATTATAGCTAAACAAATATTTTGGTTGATCTTTTTCTTCTCACGTCATATGTATTCAGTTCTTGTGTCTTGTAATTCTTGTATTCTCTTGATTGTTTTGTTTCTTTATTTGTTGTGATAGTTGAATGTCCAGAATTGTCTCCCTCACTTATTTCTTTTGTTGAGGGCTGCCACATTACATACTCAAGGAATACAAAGTAGCTGATTTTTCAATAGAATCACTTATTTTGTGTTAGTTTGTATAATTGACAACACCTTTCTCATGCCAGGTTGACATTGTGATAAATGACCAGTCACCTGCAGCCACCGACAGGATCACCTCCAATGCCGCCTCAAACAACCTCAAAGTCAACATCACCGCAGAAGACGTCAGTGTCCTGCTGCACCAGAGACCCTTTGACTTTGTGTAAGTTGGCTTTTCCTTGAGTTCTAGACAGGTTTTGGCACATAGTGGAGTGAAGGGATTTGGTTTCGTGTAAGTGGCCATGCTCTTTGGTGTAGCTGGGTTCGGTATGCAATGGAAGGAAGGGAAATAAAAGTTTGTGGTTTCCATAGGTACCTGGATTGCTATGGGTCATCTGTTCACTACCTGGATGCAGCTTTCCGCAATGCCCCCAAACACAGCATGCTGGCCATCACCTCCACTGATGACTCGGCACTCTACGGCAAGGCGGCTGACGTGACACTCAGGAACTATGGCGGTTATGTGGTGAAGACATCCTATGCCAAGGAACTGGCGGCCCGGCTAGTTCTTGGCAGTGTTGTGAGGTGAGGGTCAGTGCTCCTGCTAGAAGGCACTCAGTTCATGTGTCAGTTGATAGGAGTCTGTTTGGATTAACTTAACACTTGCTTAATATTACAATGCTAGTTATAATGGGTAAAACATCCCAGTCAAATAACATTCAAATTACTTTAACAATGAGTGTGCAGCATTTGTGTATCATTTGTTGTGGTCATGTATTGATATGAAAGCCTGACTTGTGTCCAGCCAGACTTTTTCATATCTTTTTAATGTCTTTGTTGCCTCAGCTGCACAACATACATCTCAGAACATAGGATTACATAACGAATCTAGACAACGAGTTAAAAAATTTATTCAAGCAAAACCACAATACGAAGAAAAGATTGCAACAGAAAAAAAGAGAAACATTGCCTCCGAGAAATGTTAGAGTGTTTTCAAATACTAAAAGGGTTTGTTGACACAAATAATTTGTTCTCAGTTAATGATAATTATCCCCACTCATCAGCCACACTTGTTTTCCAAAGAGCTGCAGCCAAAAGCAACAAAGGTGTGGAGGTGGTGTGCTGTGTTGCTCTCAAAAGCTTCATCACAGTCATAGTGAGAGTGCTGAGAGGCCCGGCAGCTGCCAACGGGTGCGTGCGCAAAATTCGTCGTGTCATCCACTGCTGTGTGTGTGAGGACCGTGCTTTCTATCCTGAGACAGTGTATCCTATAGGTGAGTGTCTGTCATCAAGGAGTCCTTACTCCTCCTGTTCTTGATGGATGTCTCAGGTAACTTATAAATAAAGCTCTTCCTGCCACATGGAATTAAAGGGTAATTTAACTTTTGTTAGGCGCAGCGCCGTGTCTGATTTAACTTAAAGTCTTAATCATCAAAATTCATAGTTTCTCATGAACAAAGAAATAGATTTTACATATATTTACATTATATAGGAAAATTATGTTCATATTATGTGAAATTTAAAATAAACAAATGCTCCAGGAACACAATACTTGTGTAGATTAAGAGGTACCTGTGCAGGCTGTACTATAGTTACACTTTTTGGGTAATTGTCGTAGAAACAAGTGTTGGTTGATGCCATAACATAATGTTCATGTTTTCCACAGAGGAACCCTACTCTCTGTTGTCTTGTGACTGTCGGAGTAAGAGTGCTGGGAAGCTGGCGGTGGAGCTGGGTCCTGTGTGGTGTGATGAGATATTTGATGCCAAATTCTGCCAAGCAATGTTGACACAGGCAAACAACCTGCAGCTTCCTCACAAAGTGATCAGTCTCTTACAGGTAAGATGGATGAGGTACACTGTAGTCTTGTAATGAAAACAAGAGCATTCGTAATCATGATAATGTAGATAACTGACTCTTTAACGAGACTGCTGGATGTTTCCTCTCCAACTGTCCTCAATGCATGACAAAATTATGAGGATGATGAAGCAAATTGCCTCATTTTTGTGGACCACTTTGTCCTTGAGAAAACAAGACCTCAGCAGAAGCAGAAGCCATCTTCAGATTATTTGTTTAGTTCTTATAGTTTCTTGTTTTACAAGTAGAGTTGGAAGTTTTATGGTTATGAAAACACTGAATATTTCCAAACAGAAAGTGACATCCATTTAATCCAACAGACGATAGTGAACGAGGGCAAGTGTAAAGGAGAGCCGGGACCTGATGAGAGTGTGGGAGGAGACAAGGAGAACACAGTGAGTGGGATGGCTGAGGACACCACTGCACGGACGGACGAGAATGAGGAGGAGGAAGAAGAGGAAGGGTTACAGCACAAGTCTTGCCATTCTGTGGAAGGTGACAACGATGGTGAGAGATCACCCAAAAGACTCAAGACAAACCACCCAGCATTATCATCTCCAGCATTTTATTTCAATCTCCATCGCCACTCACCCAAAGGTAATTGTTGTTTGTTTTCATTATTAATCCTAATATTATAGAAATGCTGTTCATAGCCATTCATTGGAGGTCAGGTAAGGTAGCAGCAATAGCCTCCCTCTCGTTCTCAACATATTCAAGAGAGAACGTAAACATTCGAGGCGTCACTATAAAAAATCTAAAAAAACCTATGCCAAATAACAGGCAAGAGGCAAGTCCAACTTTGCCTCCATAAAGCCTACTGGCGCCAATGGTTTCTGATATAGAAAAAAAAGAAGATATTGGAAGTTAATCCTCAACCTTTGTTTCTGATGCTACACATTAATGATACAGTGTAGTCTGCTGTCTAAGTTACTTTTTCCATCCTGTGCAGGCTACGACCTTGGCAAGATCAACAGAGTAGTGGATTACTTACAACGGGCTCACCACAAGGCAAGCCGCACCCATTTTGACCCTGAAGCCATCCGCACTGACTGTACCCTCAGGGAGTTCACAGGACTCCTGCTTGAGTTCTCTCAGGCACAAAATTGAGTCTCAAGACTTCCTTAAAAAAAAAGTTCCCATTCATGACTGCTCTTATATTTTCCAATAGCAGCATCTTCTCAGTTGCAATTTCTTACTTAGAAGGCTGAAGATTTAGTGTTTATAATTTCTATTCATCTATACCAAACTGAAATCCCCCTAAAGGGGAGTAGCCAAGACAAAGTATGCACACCTACATATACACTCTTCTCACTTAATCCTTAGGCCCCCAGAGAAGAGAAGTTCACCCCGCCCAAACACAGTGCAGCAGGATAGTCACACAAATTGGGACAAGGTTGCATCCACAAAAGTGTCCCAGGACTTATCCCAGCCACTTCATATTTACCTTATGCCTTCTCCCTTCCACACACCTGATATGATCCAAGGGTCATCAAGGCCGTGTCATTATTCATGCATTCACCACTGCTCTCCATTCACTTCTAGCGTGCACAATCATTCTTTCTTGCTCCACATATATTACTCTTTCATTCAGTGTTCTTTTTACACCGTCCATCCGTCCCGTTCGTGGCTTTCCTCTCAACCTCACACGTCTCATATCAGATCCTGCAATTCTCTTCACCAACTGGTCCTCCGTTCTCTTCATGTGTCCAAACCACCTCAACACACTGCTCTGCTTGCCCAGCCAAGTCTTGTACCACCAGTTCCCTTTCACCTCATTTCTCACTCAGTCCACACGTTATTCCAGACCTGCTCTTCAGACACCTCATCTCCATTACATTTAATCTCTTGTCTTCTACTGCCATATTCCATGTTTCAGCCTTTTATAGTGCAGTTGGCACAGTTTATGGATTTTTTTTTACATTTACTGATGTTATTTACAATAAGGATATTTTTGTGAATAAAAGAACAAACTGAAACTTATATCTAGGTATTAAAAGAAAAATCACCCCATCTGTTGTGGTACTCATTTGACTGAAAATAACTCGTGCAACTCAATATACTACTCAGAACACAAACCCATAATAATACCAGTAACCTACATTACAACTAGAAGAGAAGAATTTGAGGAAGCTAAATGGATAGAAATAAACACTAGCAAGCAAGTGTTAGTGAGTGTGAGGACAAGGCCAGAGAGATTTTAAGACCACCTGTGTACCAGAACCAGACCTTTATTGTAGCTACCTTCAGAATAGTCATGCATTTATGGTCCATTCTACCATGATCCTAATAATACTGGACAGACTTGATTAGTTAAGCTTGTAATCACCTTACTTGTAGGCATTAAAGTTGAGAAACGCTTGTACACTTAACATAGTGATGAACATTCCATCATTGGTAGTGTGATGGTTGTAAGTGTTGCCAATGCCTTGGTGGTGTTCAGTGCAGTAAACAAATCAGGACTCTCCTCACTCCTCACACTCCAGCTTTACCGGATTGAAAAGCAACTGAAATCATTGATGTTTTATTTGGTAGTACAGCAGATTTACTGTTGTTTGTGACAGTAATGTATGCAATATGAAAGAACACTTAAGGTATTTAGAAAACAGCTTTGACTCATATTTTTTTGCTTTTATATATTTTTCTACCCATTACCCAGATATAAATAAAGAGTTACTGTTTACATTTCAACAGTGAAGCCAGCACAGCGCAGTATTGACTCAAGATGGGAATCAGAATCTTCTAGTTGTAAATCAGATCATGTAACTAATGACACAATTGAAGTGGAATTTCATAAGTATTAATTTTCAATATATATTTTACGATGACATTCAGGAAGTATGATACACAAGCTTCATAATCAATGCAGGCAAGCAAAATGCACTGATGTCTAAGAACCCAGTTCTCAGCTACAATTGAACACCCATCAAAATATATGATTTCTCATACATAGATTTACAAATTCAATTAAAAAAAAATTATAATGCTATTTGCATATCCTTTATAAAAGTATATCAGTGAGTACACTTGAATCCAATTCTACAAAGTCAAAAAGCTTAGGGGAATATAAAAAAAAAAGGGACAGATTTTAGAAGGCTTGACAACTGGCAATCAGATCTTCCACACTATTTGGCAATTTTCTACATTAACCATAAAACAGCCATTATGAAGCATGTTAGAACAAAATAAGTCAACTTAAAACACAATTGCATTGGTACACTTCTCACAGTTCTAATATCCAAAAATCAGAGGGAAATTATTCTACAGAGAACAGTAATGCAGTGACTATACAGTGGAGTAGATCACATCTCATTGGCCCTCCTCCATGATTTAGTGGGCAGCCTTTGCCGCCACCACCACCACCACCTCACACACAAGATCACACCTTGCACGCATTTCACATGCTCTCAGTGCTAGACCCAATCCTCAGACCAAGACAAGCAAGCAGTAGTGAGAATCTGATTATGGTGATGAGGCACAGGAGCACTGACTGAGCATCTTGCTGCTAGCACTAATAACATCAGCTGGAAGTGCCCGCATTTCACTTGACTTTATTCCCGGTGCGCCTTTTTTTATTACATGGGACCTGTTTTGATCCTCCTTACACCTCACACAAACGGGTTGCTGGGTTCCAATATTCTAAAATTATACTAATACATTTGTTAAAAGATATAAGATATAATAAAACATCAGCTAGATAACAAGTCTGACATACTATCAAAACATTAATGGCAGCAGTACAGTACATTCCCAGCTTGATACACAGTGAAGGGAGGGAGCGGTGCACACTTGGCCACAACACAGGGTCAATTCCCCAGCAAGGGGGGTCACTCTTTGCACACTGTCATAGTACATAGATGTCAAAAGTTGGTGCAGACGCCACAATGCACTGGCGGTCGATGTAGCATACAACAACACAGATGCACGCAGGATATCACACAATGACGCCACACGCTTACTGGGATTTTTCCTTGTTGCCAATGGGAAGAGCAGCCTTCACCCTGGGAATAGCAGTATAGTCTTACTTATCCATCCACTTCTGGGTAAAAACCTTACCATTCAATATAACATTGACTTATCAAAAAGATACTCCTGAGCTCAGGTTTTTGGCATATCTCTTTTTTCTGGATTTCAATTTATCATTTATGTGGTATCAGAAAAAATTCAAAAATTGGTATGTTGATGGTAAATTTAATGTTTTGAATCAACTTGTCACCAAAGTTCAGCTTGAAAGATTTCATAATTTGAAAAACTACACAAATAAATCTTTAATTTTTTCAAAAACAAACTCAATAGAAACCAACAGTACACTTACTTGGACATAACATCGTTGACTTGAGTGCGGACGAGGCCAACGTATTGGTCAATCTGGGACTGGTTCTGTTCATACACTTTGGGAAGGGTGAAGAGGGCCACCACACCCAAGATGACCAGCGTCAAGCCGTTGAACCAAGACCCCAAGTACGTCAGGCACCACAGCAAGCACCCAAACTGGAACACGGAAAGGTTACTCAAATACACTAATAAATAAAACTATTGTGAAAAAATCCCTGAGTGTACTACATATCATAACTTCAGCATCATGTGCCACTGTTCTATAAACTGGCTGTTTTAATTTTAAATAGAAAGTTCTAAATGATTAGAAAGTAACGTCTCTTTACAATATCAAGTAATTTCACTGATCTTTCCTCCACCTACATGCTCTGATGAGACTCATATCTGTTGGCCAAAGCCAGATATAATGAGTGAAGGAGTGATGAGCTTCACCTGCCAGAAAACACTTAATAAAGTCAATCATAAATGTGCAGGCATATCAATTGTGTGTAGGCGTGATTGTAGGATTATGTAATACCCCTAAAGCCATCCCTAAAAGTGTCCTCTCTTCCTGCACTAAGCCTTGAAAACGTATCTTCATTTGCTGTCCACATTTCTTGGTACAGATAATAGAATCCTTTTCTGAAGACTTTTATAAATATCATTACTAACTAATCTGACTTTCAACACACTGTTTAATTTTTCTATTTTCATACCACCCTGTACTGCATTCAAAGCTTCCGAAGCTCTTTTCCCCAGCTTAATATTGCATGTGCTCTCACAGTTTTTTTCAAGTTAATTTTTAAGAAATTGATTCTACCTATCTATAGTCTCTGATGCCTTTGCTCCCTCCAAGAATGTCCCTCAAGAGGTTGGCCACATAAAGAGCCTCCACCTCACTGTAATCAAACACTTCCTCATCCTGTATCAACACCTCTTTTACACATGTACTCCTATATTTTATACTTCCACCTTTCAAGTGGCCTTCCTCTCTAAATAGGTTTCTCAACTTCATTCATATAAATCTTTTCAAAAACCACCTCAAAATATTTTTTCATCCATTCCACCACTGACACTTCACTCCATTTGCACAAGTTCCCACGGCCATCTTTCATACACTCTGTCATTGCTCTCACCCTCCCATCATGTCACTCCACATGCCCCTCTGATAACCTATTTCCACAAAAGTTCAATCTATATCACATTCCTTTTTCTTAAAAATACAAGTATCTTATTCCTCATAGTACTTATTTTCACTTTTCTTCTGTATCAAACTACTGACACCAAACATGTATGTTAATACAAGAGTATGAGATATCTTAATACACATGTGGTGTAGATCCTTCATATCAGCTGGATTTCCTGTATTCACATATCTCTCTCTCTCTCTCTCTCTCTCTCTCTCTCTCTCTCTCTCAATGCAGTTGCCTCTATATACTTTACTAGTAACATTAATAAAGCTTCTCTATAGTCTAACATTGATAGAGTGTAACATGTGGGCATAACGGCACAAAACTCACCTTCACAGAGTCAACAAGATCCTCCACAAGGAAAAGTCTCTTGAGTTCAGAGACTGTAGAGTTGATCTGTTTCACAATAACATCAGTGGCCTCGTGCACTTTGTCTGAGGGCAGGTTGGTGTCTTTCTCTAGGATGTTCCTGAAACAAATACATAAATTACTTTAAGCTTAAACTTTAGATAATACTTGTATACTGATCTCTATAACAGCTAAAATAACAAAGCTTAGGATTTAAATGATTGTTGGAATGTGTTTTTGTCAGTCTGTAGGCAATTAACACTTACCAATAACAATTATGAATTCACATGACAACAAAGAGAACATGAACGTTGTTGGTACACTATTACAAAGTGAATCCTGTCCCACAATGAAGTCTGATTCCTGAAGCAACATATGGCTAAATAAACAGGAACCTAAAGACTGAAGGGAAATGAGTCCCAAACTTCTACTTCCTCTCAGACCACATTTTCCCCCCTTGGATATTAGGATGTATCTATAAGTTCATTCTGTGATTGAATTTAATGATCTCCACACCCCGTTATTACATAAAAGTACAAGCGAACCACTCTAGAGAACCACAAACTATGACTGGCTGAGAAGGATATAAAAATAAAAATAATAACAATAATAATAATAGTTATATATATATATATATATATATATATATATATATATATATATATATATATATATATATATATTAATAACAGTAATAACACTAAAATATAAAATAAAATTAGCCACGCTATGCAAGGTCAGTAGATGAAGTTTGAAAGGTCATGAGCCAGGTGTGAGGTTATAAAATAAAAAGGCTCCTCACATACCACTCCCGGTGTGTGTGTGTGTGTGTGTGTGTGTGTGTGTGTGTGTGTGTGTGTGTGTGTGTGTGTGTGTGTGTGCCACCCTCACCACCTGACACCACCTTCCCCAGGATGAGACACTTACTTGAAGGGATGGCCATCCTGCGACTTCTGGACTGCCTGCATAATATTCTTGTACACCCTGAAAGTGATGGTTCCGGAGAGGATGGCCAGGGAGGTGTAGGAGACCACGGAGATAAGTGAAAGGTAGGCGAGGGACAGCAGGATCACCATCACGCCCCCAAACACCACTCCGGTTTTCTTCACATCACGCCAGTAGATCAAGTCAACCACTGCAATGCAAACCACACATCATCACCATGTACCAAAACTACACTCATCTATAGCTTCAAAATTTGCAATTATTCACTAGTTTTTAAGATATACATTTAAAATCACAGGCATGGTGTGCTTCCGTGAAACTTTCGGTGGAGTCATGTGCAGGTTGAAAGCACCACCGACATGGAGGGCTCTCACGCAAACAAAACAAGGAAGTGCAAGGAAGTGTTCATATCAATAATATAGAAAAAAAAATACATCTATTTACAAAACAATAATGAAAAATGTACACACGCGACATATACACCTCCCCCCGCCGCCCCTAAGCACGTAGTCTAACATCCAACCTTCATACCGGCCACTGTTAACACGCAAACTATTTAGACACTCCTTGCAGCTGTCAGGATACAAACACAAACACAAACACACACCTGGTCCTCGGCTAATGGCTTCAGGCTCAGGACTTTGCTTTCCACTCTTCATTTTCTTGCCCATGATCTGTTATGGTCTCCAATACACACTATTACTGAACTGTTTTCCCGAGTGATGAGGAAGGAAGAGTGGGAGACAGATGGCAGCTGCTGCGTCCAGGGTGGGTGAGAATGTTTGAAGTGACGCAAGACCAGTCTCACTCGGCTACGGGGCAGACTCCCCACCCTCCCTCATCTTCCACGCTGGAGCCCACTCTCTCTCCACGTAGGTATACAACAAGCGCCACACACACACACACACACACCAGCTCACCACTCACCGCTCTCCCGGCGCATCGCTACCACTACAATATTGTTATCACTCTTACTACCAAACACAGTGATTTAAGCTCCATTAAACTACCATCATATTAGTCGATATTTTATCCTACCTACACGACAACAATGACACTATATGGCGTTTCCCTGTGATCATGGAAGCCACTTTATTAGCAAGGCTGCCAGGCATCTCTTGAAGTAAAAGTAAAGGTTGAAGGGAAAGTTGAAAATAGCAAACTTTTACTACGCTTATTACTTTCTCATGTGGACTAGTTTCAATATGCAAAGATGGCTATAGTCAGACAACTATGATTTTATGGTCAATACTACTTTGAACATATATATGTGTGTGTGTGTGTGTGTGTGTGTGTGTGTGTGTGTGTGTGTGTGTGTGTGTGTGTGTGTGTGTGTCATTCACCATAGTTTGGAGGATCACGTGCTGGACTCGTGATCGTGTTTGTGTGAATGAAAATATATATATATATATATATATATATATATATATATATATATATATATATATGTATATATATATATATATATATATATATATATATATATATATATATATATATATATATCTGTGTGTGTGTGTGTGTGTGTGTGTCATTCACCACGGTCTAGAAGATCACGCGCTGGACTCGTGATCGCCAGCCATTACCCTCCCAGAGAGAGCTTAAGAGCTCATTATAGCCCACTCTATGGACAAAGCTGTGACCTTTCACACATCACACACCCTATCACATCCTCTTGCTCAAGGAGGGGGGAAGAGAGAGAGAGAGAGAGAGAGAGAGAGAGAGAGAGAGAGAGAGAGAGAGAGAGAGAGAGAGAGAGAGAGAGAGAGAGAGAGAGAGAGAGAGAGAGAGAGAGAGAGAATTGGTTTAGGAAATACCTGGAAAAGTTTGACGCTGACTAAGGTCTTGGCTTAAGGGACATCCTGTTACATTTCCCCGGCAAGGAATACATATTGCCTCTTCTTCAATGTATTTCATGGTTCAGTTAACCATTTATCTCAGAAATAACTCTGACCGTCTACTCTTGAGGTCGGCAATCGGTAAGGCCGTGGAGATAGTGATGAAAAAGTAAGCTTCTTGGCTACTAAAGGGAGGCCCACGGAAAGACAGGACATGGCAGAGTGAGGATACGCTCTCACCTCCCTGTCCACCTCTTCGTGCATAGACAAAGCCGACAGGGATGAAGGGCACACCACCAAGCCGAGACAAGGAGGCTGAGAATAACAACAGAATGAGTGCCATCCTTTGTATAACCCACAGCAAGACTGAACTTCAGGAAGGTGATTGGAGGGCATCCTTACGTTAGTTGGACGGATAAGGATTTGACGTGTTTGGAGGTGACGAGCTTCGTGTGCCTAATGTGTCAAAATCCATCCCGTCAAGTTGTCTTCTATCTAGGAATTTACTCCCAGTTAGATGACCATGGGAGGAGGGAAGGAGGAGAGGGTATCTGAGGCCACGACGAGGCAGAGGACGTGAGGGTACGGGTAAGGTGATGCTGGCACGATATCGATAATGGTGGTGAACGACATAAGGAAGAAGTAGGAGCGTCGAGGTAGTACTATACTACTACTAGACCAACAGCTACAATCCAGGTTAGCGGCTCAAGATTGAAGTAACTGCGTCCCTCCCCACCACTAGATGACAAGTGACACGTAACTCCCACCAGGTGGCCGGGGAGCAGTCACCTCTGAGCACTGACAGCAGTCACCTCACGGCCCAAAATAATAGTGGTGCTGCGTGACGCCGTTCAATGTCTCAACATTTACAGGCTTAAGGCATACAATTATATAGACGAACAATTCCCAGCCGATGAGTGTTCAGCGGTACAGACTCACCCTGACTGCCACTCTGGAATGCCTTGGTTGTGCATGAAGCCAACATTAGACTTTATATATATGTTGCCCATTTCACCCTGAGCACAAAGACCTGGCAGCCAACCTCCTTGCATCTGCCGTCTCCCTGTTGCCTACTGACAGCACATTAGTTCACCAGAGACACACGGAGTGTAACACTCTGCACTGATACTTTCCTTATACCTAGCGTCATCATTATCCATAACCATGATTACCATACCACACTTCAGGACACAGTCGACCTCTTACAGCTTTCCTCACTCATCTTTGGTCAGCTGTTTATCTATTCCATCCGAATTCAATAATTTAATCGCCCCGTCATATCTATCTTAGCTTCCCAACGTCACCTCCCGAAACGGTATTCAGGGAGGGGCAGGATGCTGCCTGCACTTACTGACTGCCCGTCAGCAGCGTCCACACCTACGGCGCTCTCCATTACAGGTGTCCAGTTTCCTCAAGCAGATCCTGCACTTCAGATCGCACAGGGAGAGAGAGAGAGAGAGAGAGAGAGAGAGAGAGAGAGAGAGAGAGAGAGAGAGAGAGAGAGAGAGAGAGAGAGAGAGAGAGAGAGAGAGAGAGAGAATCAGCAGTGACTTTTCTAAAGTTATTGCAATAGCTGACGTTAAAAATCGCTAAGAAATTTCCGCGAGTCGTGCTTTAGTAGCCGGCAGTCCCTTGATGGTGTGGGGACGGCAGTACTTTTGGCCAAGAATAGCCAGGACTGCCACAAACGATCTCAACACTCTGGACTTTATCACTGTTGCGTCACCCGCATGAGCCGGCGCCCAATCAGCACCGTGGCTGGGCGGGGCGCAGCTCGTGTCCCTGGGTGTAGCCGCCGCCAGGTTGAGGGATGGTCAGTACTCACTGGTGGCGGTGTCTGTGGGAAG
>JAPQNM010000029.1:2680465-2690465 GCA_029783475.1 Metacarcinus magister | reverse complement strand
TTACTTAACAGCATGCCAGGTTTTCAATGTGATGAATTTAAAATAACAATGTTTGAAGTTATGATATGCATACAATGGTGTTTCCAGTATTAAAGTTAGTGTTTTTATTAGTATTAGTAACGATGGTGGTGGTAGTAGTAGTATGTGTGTGTGTGTGTGTGTGTGTGTGTGTGTGTGTGTGTGTGTGTGTGTGTGTGTGTGTGTGTGTGTCCCTACTGACTCGCCGTTAACAACCTGTGTCCGGCAGTGCCAAAGACTGCCGGAGAGAGAGAGAGAGAGAGAGAGAGAGAGAGAGAGAGAGAGAGAGAGAGAGAGAGAGAGAGAGAGAGAGAGAGAGAATGCTATAATACAAATAATAAAAATCAAATAAAAACAGCAGTATCAATAGGCCAAATTCTCCCCCCTATCTGTTAATATTGTTGCGTCATTCCCAGCACTTAAAAGCTTGACCTGAACTTAACGCTTTCCTTCACCTAATGTCAGACTGCCAAGACGACTCACTGCTGCCTCTACTGACTCTTGAGGTGGTGAGGAAGCAACGCCTGTCACAAACACACAGGGCTTCCACACACACACAGTAACAGACATACACACACCGACAAAGACAAGACAAAAACCGCCACACGACTCTCAACCCTTAGCTTTGTCTCGATTCTAAGATAAATGAATAAATGGATAAATTAATAAATAAGAAATTAATTAAATAATTGAGCAGTAAACGAAAGGTGTTCTGTCTGGTCTGAAAGTGTGTGCCACGGCTTGATGGAGGGAGGGAGGGAGGGAGGGAGGGAGGGAGGGAGGGAGGGAGGGAGGGAGGGAGGGAGGGAGGGAGGGAGGGAGGGAGGGAGGGAGGGAAGGAAGGGAGAGGTACCGGCAACGTAGCCTTTCGCACTTTTATATAATGTAGCACAACCAACGCAGCAGAAGAAGAAGAAGAAGAAGAAGGAGAAGAAGGAGGAGGAGGAGAATACAAAGAAATAAAAGATGGCGACAACACATCTTAATCTCAGTATTGTTCTTAGTAACCATCAGATAACGTTATCAGCCTCCTCCTCCAACACCACACCTACACTCAACAGTCCTTACACCTTAACACCCGCCCTGCTACAGCCACCACCCACCACACCTAACTAACAAGGCACATTGCAGTCACTCATTATTCCACGTGCAAAGTGAATCGTGTCGTGTATAATAATTAGTAATGAGTACATTCCTCCAATCCTCCTATCACCCGTAGACACATGTGGTGGCATTGTGGGAGAATGATACACCACGTGGGTACTATGGGTTGATATCATAGTGGGTATAGCATGGGTTGAGATGGTCTAGTGCACCCTGTCTAGTTACTTTGATTCAGCTGCCAAGTCTGTCGCCACCACCACCATCGCCGCCGCTGCCGCCACACTGGGTTGGTATCACTGCTACAGCTACAACACTACCATCTCAGATCTCACCTTCACTGCTCCAATCAACTCTCGGAAAACAAGCCAAACGTTCATCTCTCTCTCTCTCTCTCTCTCTCTCTCTCTCTCTCTCTCTCTCTCGTGCACGTAACCCTGACGTCACTCCTTTCAACCAATCAGATTCAGGATAATGCGAGCCATCCATTGTGAGTCGTCGCTGCCTTGGTCACCGTCGCCACCACTACCACCACCAGGACAAGACGATACGTAAAGGAGGAAGAGTGGCAGCTGGGTGAGGAGAAGAGGAGGAAGAGTGACAGTTGGATGAGGAGAAGAGGAGGAAAGGAGGAGGAAGAGTGGCAGTTGGGTGAAGAGAGGGGGAGGAAGACCAGCCTCCGTTCCTATGCACAGGTGCCAATAAGGAATGTGACACCGGCGTTATTCAGGAGAGGCGAGGCGACAGCAGCTATATTTACAGACACACACACACACACGCATGCATACTTAACTCATATCTTCTTCTGTCAGTTTAATAAGGAGAGAGGAGATAGATGATGATGATGATGAGGAGGAGGAGGAAGAGGAAGAAGAAAGTTCTAGAGAATAGTAATAAGAGAGGGAGGAGTTAGAATGACAATGAGATTAAACGGTGGAAGACTGTCACAGATGGTCTAGAGAAGAGGGAAGAGGAGGAGGAGGAGGAGGAAGAGTCTCGAAACAATGGAAGAATAGAAAGAAGGAAGGAAGGAAGAATAACTAGCAAGGATGAACAAAGGAATGAATGAATGAAGGAAAGAAGATGAATAAGAAGGAATAGCTAGCAATAATGTACAATGGAAGGAACGAAGGAAGGAAAGAAGACGAATGTGTACAAGGAGCAGACAAAGAGTGACACGGGCACGGTAACGCTGCTGTATTTCCTGGCAGAAGCTATAAAAAGAGGAACAGATTCACTCACTGGCACCACCACCACCACCACTACTATTATATACTGTGTTTCAGATTCCCTTCCTCCTTGCCCCTCAACGAGAGAGAGAGAGAGCCGCTTTTACTAATTTGATCAATATGACTCCACTTACTGTCCTAACACTCGTTCACTCACTCTCATTTGCTTACTCACTCACTCACTCTTCTCGTTCATACCAAGCCCTATACCATTACGGGCAGGGCAGGACAGGGCGAGGCAGCGACAGGATGGTGGTGTTAAATGCAGGTGTTGGAGTCACATGTTTAATCCACAAGTGTTGTTTTATCGCTGCTGCTGCTGCTACTGCTACCCCACCTCACTAAACATCAAGCTATGTACCATCATCACCGACAAAACTAACGCCGAAAGTGTGCAAAAGACTAACGGAAAGACGAAAATGAAGATGAAGACGAGAGATTCACGTCTTTATTCCTTGCAACTGATATTTTTCCAAGGGAGATAATTTGCAACATTAAAAAAAAGGCAGTGTTCAGGCTTAAAACACGTTATTTCAGATATATTATTTTTATCGAGGTGGGCTGTTTGGTAATGTATATTATATGGATTTTACCGGCATCTACTATATATATACAAACACACAGAAAAACAAATAGGTAAGACTTGTCACTATGTAGGGGTAGGGTACGTAAGTTTGTTCGTTCCCTGTAGCCTCACTCACAAGGGGTACAGTAAAGTATAAAATTAAACACGTGTAAAATCCATAACTAACACGTTACATCAATATCAAAACCACTTATGGGTCCTCGGTGTCACCCTCTCCTCCTTGTCTTAAGTCTGTACATAAACTTCCAACGAGAATCTGCCCCGCCCCGCCCCGCCCAGCTGTAGGAAGGAAGGGTCGATGGGACTGAAGCAGGAGGGCTGGCTGGGCAGACACCCCCGCCGCCGCCACCACCGCAACCGTTTAGCCCTCCCCCCTTCCTTCCCCTACCTTACTCCTCCACACACCTCGCTCCCCTACTTCCTACACACCCAGCCACCACACACACGCACACACACGAGAGAGAGAGAGAGAGAGAGAGAGAGAGAGAGAGAGAGAGAGAGAGAGAGAGAGAGAGAGAGAGAGAGAGAGAGAGAGAGAGAGAGAGAATACATGAAAACAGTTAAAGGAGCGATGCGGCAGGATGGGGGGGGACAAAGCAATACTCATATTTCCTGAAGAAACGACAAGACGCAGTGTAGTCGTTTCCTGCGATAGGACCCAAGGCGGCCGCTGGGATGGTATGGTTGTCATGTTCAAATTAATGTGTGCCGGCCAACCCTTAAAACAATTAATTCTGAAGCACTAATATCAACCTCAAAAACGTGTTACGACTTTCAGAAACTTATCAAGCACCTACTCCCCCTCCCCCTCTCTCTCCTAAAAAGACAGACAGCCAGACACACCCACACACATATATATATATTCTATTTTCCTCATTTTAGATCTTTAATTATAAGGACCTAATATCTTCGGCGGAGGAGGAAGAAGTGCAATGAAACTGTGTATAATCAATAATGGAGTGAGAATGTAGCATCAGTAGGGCATATAGAGGAGGAAATGAAGGGAAGGCGGTCACTGGAGCACAACATAGAGGGAGGAAAAGGAGGAGTAGACTTGGAGGCAGTGGTGTTGGCGGCGGCGGGCGGGCGGGCGGCGGCAATCAATACAGCTGTGGCAGAAGGTTCGGGGCTCTGATGCTGCCATGACGATCGTCTCGCCTCGTTCTCCACGCACTGCCTCGCCTCTGTGGCTAATGCTATTTATAACGCGCAGAATGACCACAAAAATGCCTTGTGTGGCTTTTACCTTTGAAATGATGTTCCACTTTAATGAACTTCTTAATTTCATCAGCCACCCACAACACAGAGTTGGTAGCTTTCATACTGCACGCAAACAATAATAGTTATGCATGCCTACAGGCGCCATGACCTGCAGGATATCCCAAGCAGCCAGGCGCCCTGTCACACCGCAAGGCCTGAGTGCATTGTAAGGAACGAGAAGGATGGGGCAGCCTTTACGTGGCACGGGACAGGATGGCCCACTATAGGGAATATGGTGGTAGGAAATCCTGCCAGGCTCTTTTAGGGTTGGGCGCCAAGGTTCAAAAGGCATTAAGCTAAGGTCGATACAGAGTGACCCGTGCCGACCATCAGGCGCCAGTGCATGTGTTTCCGACAAGTGTGAGTCACCTTGCTCACTCCCTCGTGCCACGTAAATATTTCAGGGAAGTCCAGGTTGGTGAGCCACGCGAGCCACTCTTATGTACTACGTATTTGTACCTCGCCCTGCCACCGCTCCCTCGCCTCACCACATCTATCAATACCAAACTCACTCCATGTTATTTTAAGGATAACCTGCTCCCCTTCCACCTCTCCCCCTTAGATGCATATATGTAAGTGCTTCAAGGTGTAGGACGCGCCCAAACACACCACCCTAGAGACTGGTGACTGTCTGGAGGGAAGAATCCACGTGGGAGGTGGTCGCGGGGTGGAAGCAGCCGATGCATCTTGTTGATATGGGCAACGTAACCCCTTGTCAGCCATGGCAGTGGATGGGTGCTCGAGTAACGCTCATGTGGATCAATAGCTGGTGCTGAGTCCACAGGTGGCACGCACACACGCACTCACTCACTCACTCACACACACACACACACACACACACACACACACACACACACACACACACACACAATGACTGCCATTCAGAGGTTGCATTCAAGACATTAGCGAAAAAACTTTCATTGTATCCACAACGCTTCCAGATTCCCCAGTTAATACAGGAATAGCAGGATGAATTGTTGTGTTAGTTGTTGGTGGTGGTGGCGGGGAGAGTATGGATGGGGTGGAGTTGTAGTGAAGGACAATACAACAATGTGATCATGTGCGTGTGGCATGACCAGCAACTAACCCGTACATCAAATCCCTCCACACACACACACACACACACACGTTATATCCTTGTCCTCTCGAGATCGTATCGCAAAGGTACTATATATAGATGAGTCATTATATTTCTAACAATTTGTGAGAGAGAGAGAGAGAGAGAGAGAGAGAGAGAGAGAGAGAGAGAGAGAGAGAGAGAGAGAGAGAGAGAGAGAGAGAGCTCCCAATATCTCAAAATAAATCAGCTCTCCCTCCCTATTAACCCGTTCCTTCTTGCCTAACACAGCACAGCAACACCAGCAAAGCGTTGAAGCTTCGAGAGTCAGTGTAAAAAGAAAAAAAAGATTAATTATATATATACATGCTTCAGTGGAGGGAGAGATAAGGTAGCAGTAAGGGCAATGATGAGGTGGTGCGGGCGTGCTCTGTATCACGCCCGCTGCTGACCGAGATTCACAATCCAGGGAAGCAATACATGGTGTCAACCCTAAAGGGAGATAGGTTTCGGCACTCGGGAGTTGATTTTACACTTGGTGCTAAAGATTAATCTACCGCTACAATAATAACCAAGATCACACAGCGCCGTATGTATTGTTATATCAAGCAAGATACAATAAAATGCTTAATTAACTGTAATATATACATATACAAAATATTAACTATAATACATCACCAATTGAGGGCGATGAGATCTTACGTTCTTGACAAAAACTAAATATTAAACTATCAAACTAAGCATTTTCAATTTCGATGGGAATTATACAGGCAGGACATATTTTAACAGGAAAACACGCTTTTAGCTCTGACCAAATAACTTTCGAGACTCCATTCATGTTACGTACTCCTCATACTTTGTCATGAGTGCCTACGGACATTATAAAATAGTAAGATCTAAGCGCCTTCAGTCTGTACTTTTCTGATGGAAATAAATAATTGGCAACTTACAACTTAGGGTAAAACATTCAGGTGAAAACAATGAACTTTTCGTTATCAACTACCATGGTCCTTAACAGCTCGTATGAAAACATTAAGTTGATCCCTCTTAGGTTTTAAACATCAATCATATATTTTTTTCATATTAAGCAAATAAACATGCATTGATTGGAGAGAATAGGCACCTCGACTTTACGGCTCTCTCTCTCTCTCTCCACACGCAACTACCCTTGCCTCCAGGCTCCAGCAGTACATACACTCACTCCTCGCCGAGTCACCTTGGCTTGCTAATGAAAAAAGCCATGCAAAGTGCTACACACCTGCTCTATGTATTGCCCTAATCAGTAAAATACTTTGAACATGCAAATATTGTAAGAAATAAGAATCATTCGGCATTGGGACAGGCGAGGATGAGGGTGGAAGGTAGTGGGGGAGGAAAGGAAGGAGGCTGGTTGACAACAGTGTGAGCGGTGGAGGGAGGAAGGGCAAGGGAGGGAGGAACTCAAGACCCGTTTGGGTTAGCCACACTATATAGACGAGATGACTCCTGTCAGTGACTAGAACAGGCAGTGTAAGAGCCCAGTAACTCCGTGTTCCTGCAAATTGATGAGCTGACAATAAAACTCAACTGTCAAAGTTTCGTTAGTTTTATGCTTCCGCTTTCCCTCACCGAGTATTGTCATGTTGACTATTCACTTAATTCTTGCCACAATGCGTGACACCAAGGCAAATCCGTCGTTCAAAGCGAAGAACACGTAGAGCCAGAATCCCACAAGAGTCGTGACGGGGTGTGGCAAGAACCACGTAGGCTTGAGCGATACATATTGCGTCACAAGGGTAATTCAGGCCTACAATGGCGTCCAACCTACGAGGAACGGAGAACAACCTGCACCGTCACCCCTACACACCCATCTACATCACTCAGCGTCATCTTCATCACTTAGCTTATTATTTTACACTTATCTTTTATTCTAAGCTTTATATTATTGATTTTCCTTGCCACCATAAAGCAATACATTATTGGAAATTATATTTGTCCATATATTACAAGACTGAGAAACTGTCCAGTCGTTTCTGATATAATTTCTTGCATTGTGTTAGGTTAATTCTAAATGGCAGTGTTGAGGAAAAGATAGTTAATTCGAAAGCTGTGGATATGCGACGGAAATTCGTGTCAAAATCGTTCGAAATAGCTACAATAAATCTGAAGAAACATTATATATGTTATTCATGAGCAATTTGAGTATGATGATTCAATAAAAATTTACTACCTATAATAAACACTCCAAGTCTTGAACAACAGCCATCCACCAACCTCACCACTCCACTCTCCCCAACACCCAGCACCCGCCTCACAAGCACTAGCGTTGTCAATAAGTAATCTATTATACATGCCAAATAGTTAACACGAGGTTGTCTGGATAACTAAGGTGTATAAAATGGTGCACTTCTGGGAGCTAATTGTCAAGCAAACTTATGTAGGTGGAGGGGAGGGGTGAGAGAGGGAGGATGTGCCTGCCGGTGGGACAAAGGCACCACCACCCAATCGATAACACCCAACAACAAATTCTGAGTCTGTGGAAGTGCAGCAGTACGTCTCAAAACCTTGCACCAACAACATTTGATTAAGTTCCATGTCACATCCTACTGTATTTATTCACTTCTCAAATTCTAGCAAATGGGTAAACTTTCTTCAAGTTTATGAGGAACTGTATTATGAAAGACTTAAACTGACGAACAACTCCACTGACGAGAACAATACTGAGTGATGTGCTGGTTGTTTGTAAAAGTGAATAAAAACTGTTACGTGTGTGTTTAATAGATGCATATCAAACAAACAAAAACGACTGTACAATTATACTTAGGGTTCATAACTTCCTTGAGTTACGTGCCCTGACAGAGTGATTGAGCGTGGGAGGGGTTTTATATATTACTGTCAGTTGGATCAAATGTTTAAGCTATTGATTAATAACACGAATTTAATAAGACTAGCCGACCTAGAACGTCACCTTGAGGGGCTGGACGCACAGTAAAATATCAGGGGTCATGCCGCATCTCGTCTGACAGATGAGGCTTCAAGCATTCCCATAACATTGATCAAAGGAGGATTGGCTTGTCGCTGGCGGTTGACAGACAGCCTAGAGCCCAACAACAAAGCAGGGGCGTGGTGAGCCAGTCCCGCAAGGCATGACAGGCCTGGACCGGCTCAATACGTCCGCTCAGCAACATCCAGACGTGTGCTGGGAGGGGAAGGGCACATGGGTGAGGCTGGTGTGGGTTTAATGCAAAACATTGAGCCACTACGTGCGGCGCTGTACCAACTCACATGGGTTAAGGATAGAGCGCAGGTCGATTCCCCCCGAGGCAGGAGCAGCCACCGTCGAGGCAGAGGTGTCACACTCCACATTCGATCCACCGTTTGCCTGCACTCCTGCCGCAACTGCGTCGGACTCCATGGAGACTGGTATATCCTGGTAAACCACGGCACGGGGTTACTAGCGGGGCACTTCCACACTCGAACACGGCACTACACTCCGACGTCGCCTACTGTTCAGCGACCAGTGGCAGCTGACAACTCAGGGTGGTCAACTCAAATGACGCAGTTTGGGTTTCGGCCGACAGAGGGAGGGCGGCTGGTGCGCCGTGCTGTGCGCGGCTCACGAATGCATCTTTCCGGAAATTCTTTCTATTTCACCGTAATTTTTCGTTTAATTTCTCACATCATAACGCTGGTGAGAAGAATGTGATGTGTCCTATCTCTTAACAGTTACAGACCAAGCCACAAATTAAGGATTACTCAAGGCCAAGGTCGTTGTGTCCTATGAAATACCTGCCGCTTGTCCTGACGTCACAATGGCAGGGAGGAGGGAGGATGCGGAGGGGAGGAGCCTCGCTGCAACCTCCACCACTACCAGTCCACCGTCACAGCGAGAGGAGTACTCTTTTTTTTCTTTTCTTTATGAAGTAGCGCTGTGATACCACTCGCTGGAGAGAGAGAAAGAGAGAGAGAGAGAGAGAGAGAGAGAGAGAGAGAGAGAGAGAGAGAGAGAGAGAGAGAGAGAGAGAGAGAGAGAGAGAGAGAGAGAGAGATCAGCAGTCCAGCACGTGATCCTCCAGACCATGGGGAGTCATACACACACACACACACACCGTTCCCCTGGTTGTGGTTAACGACTCCTACCACTCGGCAAGGCGCTAGCTCGAACCCTGCTCAGGTCGCTAAGGATTTTCCACTGACGGAGTGGTTACTATTCCCCTTGAGCAAGGAGATGGGTGTGTGATGCATGAGAGGTCTCAGCCTTACCCATAGATCAGTCTCTATGGGCTCTGAGCTCTTTCAGGGAAAATAATGCCATGACTGACGATCACGAGTCCAGCACGTGATTCTCCAGATCATGGTGAAACACACACACACACACACACACACACACACACACACGGAAGGTTGACTTAACACGATTATTACATCATCCAGTATGAATAGCAAGTTCAACTTTCCCAGTTTCATAATAGTTGTTTTACCCAAGGTACTCGTGATACACCTTCCAGTTAACGAGTAGATTCTGAAGCACCGAATAAAACCAACTTGTGATAATTAAATTATGTCTACAAATAATAAAGTGATGAGATCTGAGGAATCCATTCGTCATCACGAATAATGTTTCACTTGTGAATGTGCAAGTTGTCAATAAAGAAACTTGCAGACGTGTAAGTTATGAATGTACCAGTTATGTGAGCGTATTTGTTGAACGAATGTTGTGAACGTGTAAGTTCATGAGTAAAACGTCTATATAGACGTGGAAGCTGTGAT
>JAPQNM010000029.1:2632965-2672965 GCA_029783475.1 Metacarcinus magister | reverse complement strand
TTCCCGTCACTCTGATGGGTAGTGGCCCCTTGTCTAACTATTAGGGTGGGGGGACAGGGGAGTTTGGGGTGGAAAGGGGTCAGCAAGGGGGTCAGCACTTAGTCCATTCCTATTTGTAGTTGTGATGGATGTGCTGACAGCGGGGAACAGAGATAGAGATAGAGAGAGAGAGAGAGAGATAGAGTTAATGTTTGCTGATGCCTTTGTGATTAGAGCTGACACCAGGAGGAAGTGCAAACAAGAGTATTGCAGTGGCACCAGAGTTCAAACGTGATGACTGAAAGTTAATGTACTAAAGTTTGAAGTAATGGTGAGTAGTAAGGTGAGGCAGGATGTGTACGTTAGGGAGGTGAGAGGGGATGAAACAAAGCAGGTGGAGAAATGTAAATACTTAGCCTGGATGTGAAGTTGGAAGTTGAGAAGGGAATAAAAGCAGATTGGAAAACGTGGAGAAGTTTCTGGAGTGATCTGTGACAATTGAACGTCCAAGAAGTTGAAGGCAAAGATATGGAAAGCAATAATAAGACCAGTAAAGATCGATGGAGGAATGACATGGTCGCTGAAGAAGGCAGAGAAGAGAGGAAGCTGAAAAGAACAGAGAAGAAAATGTGAGAATGTAGAGATGGGCAGAACATATATATATAGAAAATGAGGAGGTAAAGAGGAAGGCAGGAATGTGACGCATTATGGAGGTGATAATGAATTCAATATTGAGTTGCTTTGGTCACCTGGTAAGAAGGGGAGACGAGGAAGCGATTGATAGAAGCTGGTATTTATCGAGAGAAGAAAAAATTGAGGTGGGTGACAAAGAATGAGATGGAGAAATGAACTTGTAGTGGAATTATAAAAAATGGAACTAATAGAAGATACAATGAATAGGAACAACTGGAGAGGACTTGTACATGAAGAAGAAAATGAAGAAGAAGAAGAAGAAATTATTTATAAAGTTGACTGTGTATGTGTATGAGTATGTGTGTGTGTGTGTGTGTGTGTGTGTGTGTGTGTGTGTGTGTGTGTGTGTGTGTGTGTGTGTGTGTGTGTGTAAGTGTGATTGGAGTGGGGGGGAGGAAGGAGTAGGAGGAGGAGTAGCAGGAGTATGAGGAGGAGGAGTGTTCTGGATGGAAATGGAGTGTCAACACGCTAACACTCACCCCTTACCCCCCCTCCCCCCACAATACATCACCCTTCTTCAGAACAGGACACACCTACACATACCAGACCTCTCATTCACACACACACACACACACACACACACACACACGGCCAAGATAAGACACCAAGGCCTGGAGACATTTTGAGTGCTACACGCAGATAAGATTGAAAAACAAAAAAAAGGAGGAGGAAAAGGAGGAAAAGGAGGAAAAGGAGTAGGAGATAAAGACGACAACGACGACGAAGACGAAGATGATGAGGAGGACAAGCAGGAAACTGAGACATAATGATCACCATCTCAATTAGCAGTTATTAAAGGGATCAACTTCATAAGCTGATCACGTTACGTCACGGCATGCAAACTATCTCTCTCTCTCTCTCTCTCTTTCTCTCTCTCTCTCTCTCTCTCTCTCTCTCTCTCTCTCTCTCTCAAAACAGGAATAGGCAAACAAACAGTAGGAGGCTTCAACTCAGTGACCTCGCTACTACCTTGGCACATCGATCGCTGCCCGCCCAGCCGCGCGGACCACTGGGAACTCCGCTCACCGCCGCCAGAGTCTCTTCTAGCTCACCAAAACGCCCTAAAACATCTATAAACACGAAACAGAGACACAACGGGCCATTACACCATGAAGACCCATTAGAGAAACACCAAATATTGACGCAGCTACCTAGTAAACAACAGAGGTTCAGTGCTACATGACCCACAGTGGTATAACTTCAACTCATGTGTGTTAGGAGGTGCCATACAAGCAGTGCCAGTGCCTCTCCTCCATTTTAAAGCATTCCCTCACCTTGCAGTCTTAAAACAGCTATTACTTCACCCATCGCCCACAGCTGTTTAAGAAAGGAGGCTTAGCTAGCTTGGAAAATTTATAGCTTCAAGGTGAAGGACGATTTGACGGCCATAGGTAATGAGAGAGAGAGAGAGAGAGAGAGAGAGAGAGAGAGAGAGAGAGAGAGAGAGAGAGAGAGAGAGAGAGAGAGAGAGAGAGAGAGAGAGAGAGACTGTGTACGTGGTGTGTCTGTGTGTCAGCGGTGGCAGGCTGGGGTGAGCATCAGGTGGCTTAAAGTTGAATGCTGTTTCTCGCCCACGATCCTCCACCACCATCACCATTAATGCCGCCACCGTCACCTCCACACCACCGTAACAACACCACCACCACCAACAACACCAACACCACAACCTCTCATCACCATCACCAGTGCCATCATCAGCATCACACTCTCCCCCTTCACCATCTTCACCTCCATATTCATCCCTTTGTTCACTGTCACGTCTGGGAGTCCATGATAGTTACGTAGCCTGAGAGGTAGTTACTGGACTGTTTGTTTGCTCTTTATGATCACTGGTCAAACGGAGCGTCATATATTTTACTATTATCATCATCATCATCATCATCATTACTATTATTGCTGTCATTGGTTTCCCTTTAATCATTCTGAGGGCCTTCCGCCATATTTGTGTAATGTCTCGAAGTATGGTATAAAACACAAAGGAGGGACAAGCCTCATAAAGAGTCTGGCCGTGCCTCCAGCAGGGCGCCAGACCAGGCAGGCACGCAGCCAGGCCCGCACCCCGCCATAGTTCTGCTGCAGGGGAGAGAGGTCACCAGTGGATTAGTACCAGCGAGGCTATGGGTCGTCAACCTGAATCTATATTCCCTCTCGCAAGGGTGAACTTGTGGGAGGACAGGTGGGCAGCGCCGGGGTGCAGGTGTGCAGGCAGGCTCGTGGAGTAATGGTCACATACCGCCCCTCGCCGGCGCCACACTAGCCTGCTGCATGGATTTACTCGTCATAGGCGCCGCTTTTCTTTATTTGCAGTGAAGGTGGCGGTCCAGACGAAAAAAAACAACTCGAATGAAAAATGCCTACCATTGTCGCGCAACACATGAAAAGGTCATGGAGAGGTCGCGTTCAAGAGTCAATGTAAGATGTAGAGGTACCGTAATACCATTCTTCTGGAAGTGACCTACTTGTGTGAAATATAGGATTGGTAGCATGTCATCCTGAGAGTGTGTGTGTGTGTGTGTGTTTAGTCTAATGTAATATTGTTACTGTGGCATCACCTTTTCCTACTCCATTCACTGACTTGTGAAAGCTAAGAAAAATAAACATATACAACAAAAACTAGTCAATGAATAAATGACAATACGAGTAAAACGAGTAGAGAGTTTTCAATGTTTTCCTCTGCAATGCGTGCTGTTCCCTTCAACTGGACAGCTCCTTCGCTTCTACGAATAACAACAACACATCAACGACACTCCAAACATGGTATTGCTTGATGCTTTCTTGGATATCACATGCCAAGGTGCAGCCCCTCCCCTCCCGCCTTGATCCACGGATGATGGATTCTGATATTAACAAGCTCAGGACAATGATTCATGGGTGCTCTCTCTCTCTCTCTCTCTCTCAGGCCGATGACGTCAGCACCAGCACGTCGATGACTCTACACAACCCAAAGTGACTGTCAGCTGACTATTGCGAAGCTACTGTGTTTATTTAGATCTTACTTGTCCTGTCACTTATTTCCCATTCTTGGTCTTACCCCTACAACACACTTACACACACACATACTTACACACACACACACACAAACGTCTACATGAATACATCACACGAAACCTAAGCCCTTAACTCAACCAGTCTCAGCTGTTCTACTAGTATCAAGTACATACTACTGTCTTTTTTCTGCCGTGTCCTCTCTCTCTCTCTCTCTCTCTCTCTCTCTCTCTCTCTCTCTCTCTCTCTCTCTCTCTTCCCCTCGGAGGTAATATGGGGAAACTACCTCCACTTTCTCCTCCTTGTGTTTCCTCACGGCCTCACTTTCACCTCCGTCCTTTTTCCCTCTAACAACCTTCTCAGCATAGTTACGGTTATTATGACTGTTGCTACTGCTGCTGTTGTGGCGACGGTGGTGGTGGTGGTGGTGGTGGTGGTGTAGGAACGCGTGGTGACCGGTTCCTGTTTCTCAATGTTAGTTCGTCCCCGCCTTTTTTTTTTTTTGTAGCGTGTGTTATCGACACGTGCCACTCAATGAGTTTAGGTAACTATTACATAAATCGGCGAGGACACAAGATAATAGGGAGATAAGAGTATAGTTTTATCACGGCTGAAACAATACTACCGAGCGGAATGAAGAGGAGGATGAGGAGGAGGAGGATGAGGATGTGGTTAGCAACAGGGAGGCGAGAGAGGGGTGAGGTGTGGATGTTAGAGTGAGAGGGGGCGTTGGAGTGGGAAATGAAGCTGTGGGTGTGTAGGAGGGAATACGTGAGCTGCATGGTGTGTGGGATGGGATGGAGCAAGATGAGGGGAGAGAGAGGGAAGGGAGGGTGCAAGCTGAGGGGAAAGGGAGAAGAGAGTGTTAGGAGAGGGGAGAGAGGTGAAGAGGGAAGGAAGGGAACCAGCTGAGGGGAGAGAGGGAGAAGAGGGTGTCAGATGAGGGGAGAAAGGTGAAGAGGGAGAGAAAGGCGTCAGGTGAGAGAGAGCACGAGGGAAAGAGAGGTGAAGGAGCTGAGTTCATGGTATCTAATCCTTGACTTGAATAACAAACTTGTTTATTTACACAGTGAACCCTCGACTTCTTTCCCTTCCTTGGTCAGCGTGATTTGCTAGTGGTACAAAAACAACAACAATAATAATAATAACAATGATATTAATAGTTTCCTTTCATTATTTCGGATTTTTGAGAATATAACAATCTTTGCTTTTTGTCGACAACCTCCGACATTTCCCTGCGCCATCCTGATATCGTATTCCGCCCCGCCCACCTCAAGCACTTCCTCTGCCTTGTGTGTGTGTTATTTTTGCCTCATAGCGACAAGGAAACGCCACCAATACTTTTCATATGCAATATTTAACCCGCTCATCACCCTTGCATCTCCCCCATTTCCTGCCGGTTGTTTTTCTATGCGTTGCTTTGTATTTGGCAAAACAACAGCGTCGTGCCTCCATGATACTGCGCGGTGGTAAAGCAAATTTTTACTACTTATCGGCATCCTTTAGCCACGCCTGCCTATACATCAATAACGAGAAAATTCCACATAAAACTTGAACGATCCTCCGCCCTTCATATCCTTCTACTCGTGATATTCCGTTCAATTCGTCATGGCAGTAAGTGGTGTAGTTCGTAAACCTGGTATGTTTGCGAGGCCCGTCATCCTAACGCATCACACCCATGAAAATGTCTGCTCAGTGCTCACCACCAACCATCTCTTCCTCGGGACGGTTCCCACTTCCCACCACGTCCGCCAAACATAAACTTCCCGTCTCGCACAAGCCTCATTCTCTTTCTCCTCTTATTTTAGCGATGCATGTAGTTCCGCCGAAGATACAGCGTCATGCAAATCCCTGTAACCTTTCCAACATCGCCAACAGCATGACGGGTGTCCTTGAGCACTGGCAATGTTTTCCTAGTGTTGCATCAGCCAAGGACAATGGCATATATAGGGTGAAGGGGGGGGGCGGGGCACTCTGCCATGACCCCCTCTTTTGTCCCAGTAGGCCTTCATATCTGCAGATCTAAGTATGAATGCAATATCTCTCTCCTGAAGTCTCAAAATACCTCTAAAAATATTTCCTCAGAAACTCCAGCTGTGGAGGATCACTTTGCTCGTCCACTCCACATCAAGAACATCCTGGATTCAACCCTGTGGTCCACCTTTCCAAGGATCTATATACGCAGCTGACCAAGGACGACTACACTTTCCTTTCCCATCGCCTTTGTTTTTCCCCTTTTTTCCTCCTTTCAACAGCTTCCACCCTCCTCTCTCTCTCTCTCTCATAGAAACCACTATCGCCAAAACACATATGATAACACAGACAAGCAGACAGATTTGTACATATCTCCTGATAACGCCTTTTTTCACTAATGTAATCGGTCAAGGGGTACGTACACGGCTTCCTGTGCATGGATCACACGTCATCAAGAAGTGTCACCATAACAAAAAGTCTGGAACACTCTTTCCTGATATCTACTGATTAATTCTTCAAATCTTACTTTTATATTCGGACTTATTTTTGATCTCCCTTGTTTAATCGGGGCGAAGTAATGCTGATGATGGTCATGTATTCTTTTCTCTTTATGCTAATTCGTATATTATTTTCCTTACAATTCGTTCCCACTATTTCATCTAAAACACAAAGCCATACCTGGGACAGCGAAGGGAGGCTTACGAGGGGCTTGTGAGGGATTTGTATACAATTTAAGGAACAGTTTATGGATGATTCAGGATAGATTTACGGGGAGACACAGTTACAGAATGAAAAGTGATATCAATGAATGATCTAGAATCTTTAAACTTCCACCGGCTAAGCCAAGCACAGACGTTACATATGTATTCTGTGACTCATGGATTCTGGGTTTATGGATTTATCACCCATGAAGGGGGGACTTTTCCATGACTATGCAAGAAAAGGAGAATATAGCCATCGCGGAGACATTTCCTGCTGTGGGGGAGCCCGAAGTGGGCCGACTTGTTTGGGCGGCAGACGGTGAGTCACAGGCGGCCCCTCCCGCTATCAGGTGTCTGGCCGCTACCGTGATCAATAGCAACGGCGGCGCCGGCGGAGATGCATGCTGACGGACTACTCTCCAAATGCACCTTACAAACGACGGGGGCCCCATGCAGTGCGCGGATTAAGGTGGTTCATACCTTGCGGCGGGTAGAAACTAAAGTTGAACCTAATGCATACATGATGAAGCGATTGAGATGACGAGGAGCACTATACTGTGCTGTACTGCACGTCAATGCACCTGGACAGCGTCGGAGCGTTCACACTGCATGATAAACTTCATGCATGACGTAAAGCATAATGCATGCCATGATAATAAATAACATTAATAATAATAATAATAATAATAATAATAATAACAATATTAATACCAATTATAATAATAATGATAATAACATAAATAATAATAATAATAATAATAAAAATATCAATACTAATTACAATAATAATAATAAAAATAATAATAACCATAATATTAATAATAATAATAATAATGTCATAAATAATAGTAACAATAATAATAATAATAATAACATTAATAATAACAGTAAAAATAATAATAATAATAATAATAATTATAATAACAACGATAATAATAATAATTATAATTATAACAATTGATAACATGTGTGTGTGAGTGTTACCAATTAAAATTTCTTCAGGAAAACTATATTCTGGATATCCAACATTAGATTGATATCATTTTTGT
Organism: Metacarcinus magister; assembly: GCA_029783475.1. NCBI lineage: Eukaryota > Metazoa > Arthropoda > Malacostraca > Decapoda > Cancridae > Metacarcinus > Metacarcinus magister. The sequence goes on along the minus strand of JAPQNM010000029.1, from coordinate 2,665,584 downwards.
GTTTCCTTATTTATTCTCTTTACTTACCATTGCTTATCTACCTCTCCTACCATTTACTCCCTTCCTTTTCTCGCCCTTTCTCCCTCTTCTCATGTGTAAGGCTTCCTCTCCTATTATTCCCTTCCACTACTAAGCCTGTTTATACCAACATTCCCATTCCTCCCACCAATGCGCAGTGGATATAAGTGGAATAAAACACTTCAAATAGACACCATAAATTGAGGGAGAGTAATGGGAGAGTTACCTTAAATTATAAGTGTCACCTGCATCAGCGTTCAGGGCAGGAATAGCTGGCCAATACAAATATAACCTTGTCAGAACTTAATTAACTTTAGATTCTTCAACAATTTTTTTTTTTTTTTTTTTTTTTTTTAAAGTTTGGGGGGTGGAAATCAAACTTTAGGCCTTTTTTTTCCCCCCTTAGCGATGTGGCTATTTTAATCACAGTTTCGTCTTCTGTTAAGTATGTATGTATAATTAAAACAAACAAAAAACTCAGGTTAACCGTTCAGACATGTGCCGTTCAATACCGTGATGTTCAAGCACTCAACGCCTACATCTTCGCCGCACTGACGGGGGAGGCAGCTGAGCAAACATTTCGCCTCTCAAAATACTCCCAGATCTAAACACAGCGGCAGAAACATCCTTGCAGGTTTCTGAAGTACTGGCTTGGTAAACTACTGACATCCAAGAGAAAGAGGGAGAGGGAAGAAGGAGGGAGAGGGAAGGAGGAGAGGAGGGAAGAAGGATGGAGAGGGAAGAAGGAGGAGGGGGAGGGAAGAATAAGAAGGGAGAGGGAAGGAGGGATAGATAATCTCAGTTGAGTGGGTGCAAATGATTACGTGATTTACGACAAGAGTGAAAGTTGACGTCTGCAGCTAGTACTACGTGAACATAATCATACATACTATTGTGCAAAGACAAACGATAATGTTATTCAAAGATACATAAACACATACATTTCCTACTGTGTCACACGTATTACTCCTCCCTACACACCACTTTCCTATCCCGCAGGCGTTGTAGGGATTTTCATGGAGTTTCTTTCCTCTCTGGTAACGAGTCTTATCCTACATAAAATTACAAAAATGACAGCTTTTTTCCCCCATTCTTCACGCTGTGTGGACGAGACAACAGTAACGGTACAGCCTGATAAACGAACAGACGGCGACAGAGAACGAGTGAAGGCGTGGAGGTGGCAGCCCAGCCACGTCAACACAGCCGGCGGGAGGGAGTAGGGAAGGGGAACGACCTTAGAGGGAACAAAAACGGGGGAGATGTGAAGGAGAGTGGAGGGTACGTGTATTCTCCCACCAGACAATACACACATTATATGGGATGAAATTACTAACGGAGAGGAGGCAGGCTTTGGTCAAACGTGGTGCTAGATGGAGGCGCACAGCCGGATGGAGGGGGTGGAGGGGGTGGAGGGACGGGACGCAGTCGTGCTGAACAAGGTGGTTGGTTGCCTCTGCTGTCTGTCAGCTGAACCATGGATAACTCAACAACATTTTTCCGATAGGAGGCGCCAAAAACTAGTATGGCGTCATTCTAGAGTATACATTCCTATCGTCATTCAGAGTTACCTTGCTTGTGAATCATCGCAGAATATTTAGTAAAGCGTGTAAACAGATGAGGAAGTGGGTTTCCGTGTGACTTCTGGATGCTTCTAGACAAACGATTTGTGAAGCCAGCTAGCACGGCCGGTGGTGGTTGGCGGGCGGGCAGGATGGTGCAAGGATGTGGCAGGGTGCACCGCCTGTCCGTGAGTGTGCCAGAGGGATGAGTCACCACCACACCTCCCTCCCCAGACCTGCCTAGCCCACTCCCACCGCCACACGTCCTACATATCCTTCCCCTCGCCTCACTTCACTCCCCGCCCGCCACACCTTACTATGAAGCTGCACCACAGATTCATCTGTCATCACTCCACTGACAATATCACATCTCATTAACAGGGAAATAACTACAACATAAATTACAACTAAGCTTTCCAAACTTTTCCAACATGAGAAAACTAATTGGAAACTGAACATTCCAGTGCCACCACCCATGGCCAGGAGGCAACCTTACTCTCATCTCACAGACAGAGGAAGACCTGAATCCAAGTCATTTTAATACATACGAACATGAAATAACAGTTCAACAGAACAATGTAAAAGAAAACAAAGATAAATAAAAAATAAGACATATATATATATATATATATATATATATATATATACACACACACACACACATATATATATATATATATATATATATATATATATATATATATATATATATATATATATTAGTAGAAGTAGTAGTAGCAATAGCAGCCGTAATAGTATTTGTAGTAGAATTATCATCACACAATCACGTACATAACAATTATTTTCCTTTTATGTTTATTATATATCTTGTATGAGGTTTGTTTCGTTTGAAGAATCCAAGTGATGATACAGCAAAGTTCAGCTTATTTCGTCTTCCTCTTGCACACTTTGATACTCATCCCCTACCTCACTATATCTGATTTCACCACTGTAGGGTGACACCACTTGAAATAATGGTAATATTATTTTCAATGCAACGCACATCTTACAATTTACGATATAATAAGGCATAACATATACGTCTTTAAATATCTGTAAAACAAGTACTTTAATGCGAAGATGAGATAGTTTTTCTTATTCCTCTACTAAACTTTCCCTCCATTAGACCCTATACACATAATCACTGTAGGAAGACTCAGGCAAGGCCACAATATATATATATATATATATATATATATATATATAGTATATATATATATATATATATATATATGTATGTATAGTATGTATGTATATATATATATATATATATATATATATATATATATATATATATGTATATATATATATATATATATATATATATATATATATATATATATATACATATATATACATATACCTTTTTTTTTCTTCAAATGTCAGGTATAATGTGTGTATGTGTTGTGAAATTGGTTTTGTAGTTATCAGTTACATTATAATAAGACTATTTCAGCTGGTATAAAGGTAACATATTGTGAAGCAAGTTAAGTCCAGAAACACCATGCAAATTGAAACCCTCAAACAGGTTGCAACACACACGTTGGAAGCTGGGTAACTTACGTGGGTTGAAGACAGCGAAGGAAGCTTTGGTTGCCTTTGACACTTGGTACGTCCTGCCTGTGGTGACGCGGGCATCCTGGATGGGGGCGGGGCTGACTTTGGGCGGCACTGGCACTGCAGACTTGAGGAGGGGTGGGGTGGGTTCACGGCGAGGTGGTGGTGGGGTGGGTTCGCGGGGTGGTGGGGTGGGTTCGCGGGGTGGTGGGGTGGGTTCGCGGGGTGGTGGGGTGGGTTGACGAGGTGGTGGGGTGGGTTGACGTGGTGGTGGGGTGGGTTCACGAGGTGGAGTAGGTTGACGAGGTGGTGGTGTGGGTTGACGGGGTGGTGGGGTGGGTTCCCTAGGTGGTGGGGTAGGTTCCCGAGGTGGTGGGGTAGGTTGACGGGGTGGTGGTGTAGGTTGACGGGGTGGTGGGGTGGGCTCACGAGGTGGTGGAGTGGGTTCTCGAGGTGGAGTGGGCTTATGGAATGGTGGTGTGGGCTCACGGAGTGGTGGTGTGGGCTCACGGGGTGGAGTAGGTTGACGGGGTGGTGGAGTAGGTTGACGGGGTGGTGGAGTAGGTTGACGGGGTGGTGGAGTAGGTTCACGGGGTGATGGAGTGAGTTCACGGAGTGGTGGTGTTGGTTCTCGCTTCATGATCGGCTCAGGAACTGGATCTAAAACGGCAGGCGCTGTAGTCATGGACATGGAGCCTAACAAATCCTCTGTGGTGGGAGCAGTCTGGGTGTCGCTAGACAAGTCTTGTTCAAACAGAAGGTCGCTGTTAGATTTCTGGTTCTGGGGTTCAGGCATCATGAAATCATTGAAAGAGTTGTTTTTATCTCCATAATTAAGTAAGTCATCGTTTTGGAATTTACTAGAAGAGGTTTCGTTACTGATGTCTGAGGACGGTGGTGAGGGGGCAGATGCAATCAAGTCCAGTGGGTCTGGTTTGGTGGAACCAACTCCAGAGTCAAAGTTACTACTTGGACTCATCTCTGAGCTAAACGGATCAAACCTTTCAGTCTCCTTTTTGAAGGGATCGTCGGAGAGAGATGAGTCGTCTGCAGAGAAGAGAGAATTTCCAGGCTTTGTCTCTGACGTCTGGCCTTTGGATACATTTGAGAAATCTTTCCCGGGCCCTGAGAACAGAGACATGTCATCTAAGAGATCAGCTGTAGCCTTAGTACTCTCACTGACATTTGAAAGCAGCTGATCTGCTTCTACTTTCTCAAAATCATCCAAATTCAAAGAATCTCGGTTCGATCCATAGGACACAGAATCTTGGTTTGGGGTGGGGTCCGCTGGGCCTGAAGTGGGTAACTTAGAAAACTGATCAAAATCAGCCATGGTGCAACTTTAATATCACAAACACAAGTCACAAACTAGTCACGTTGTTCGGCTGTTACACGTGTACGTTCACAGCTCAGCACTAACCCCAGCTCTGAGAACACCTCCACACAGGCCAGCACTGGTGGCCACACAGCCTGGATGTGCTGCCTGACGCGGTGCGATGCAGGATGTAGCCAGAATCCTAATGAACCATCTATGTTTCTCTACTCAACATGGGTGTTTATATCTAACAATCACATTAACTCTCATTGTTCAATTGGTATAATATCATGCTGAAGTGCATACATACCAAATATGAATAAAGGCGCAAAATGCAGTTGTTACCAAACGTCGGGGGAGAAAGGTGGCGGGAGGTTCAGATGAACCAATCACGATAACTGTGTGATAGCTCAGACTCAGTCTCCGCTAACCAAAACATGGTGGCTCACACGGAATTACCTGCCCATGTTCCACATGAGAAAATATTAAGCACTTGTAAGGATTTAGAATACAACAGCAGTGACTCAGGTGCAAATGGGACAGTGAATCATGGGAATGTTCACATGCAGGTAAGCCACTAGAGGTCGTTGCCAATCCATCTCATGAGGAATTTTATGGGAGTGGGTCGAGGCATGACTACTGCATTACACAACATATGGAATACAGTAATCCGTCAAGTACTTGCATGCATACACATTAAATATATATTGTATCTAGGCAAGAGTGGATTTTGTGGGAGTAGTTAGGTAGGGGCGGGGCGAGGCGTGATAACATTCCTGAGTTGGGAAATACACCGCCAGCAGACGCCGCCACACCACTTGTCACTGGTTTGGCCCATTTCACTCTCAACTTTGATGGTGGGTCTCATATTTAGGTTTCTTGTTAACATTTACTATTTGTTGTAGTAAGTTATGTCTTATCATAATTTGTCTTGGGGGTGTAGATACCTGAAATTATAAGTGGGTCAGAACTTTGTAATTCAAGCAGAAATCATGCAGTTTGCTCTGATAAGGAAAAGAACTTTATATTGTATTTAGAGGCTTGTCCTACACCATAGCCTCTGTATACCTGGTGCCATCTCATCTTCATCCATAGATTTATCTAGCCTCCGCAGAAAACTTTGTTTGCACTTTTTACATAGCAGGTAGATAACCCTTTTCTCATTGTTTGAGAATATTCATGAACCTGATGTTGCCCATTTCTCTCTGAAACCTCAAATTTATCAACATTCAATATACTATCAAAAGTCCTAGTTGGATCACCCCACTTTACTGTTCTGTATAGTGATTTTATATTCCCTTTTATTCAAGCTGTCCTTACTTTACTTAACTAACTTCTTGACTTTACTCCTCTTCTCCCTATATATTCCCTTCCTTCATTCTCACTTCCCCTGGCACATTATTTTGTATTATCTTTTTGTAAGCCCTACTTTTCCCCTCGACTGCCTCCTTGATTTCATTTGTCCATACACTTTCTTTTCACTCTTACATACTTTATACCAAACTACTTTCTCTATCACCTGAATCAACTGCAAATACATAATATACTCTAGATTCATCCCTTATGTCTAGTCTTGTTCCTCTCAGCACTTCATCCACCCTCCTCCTATATGTATCTATATATTCACTATCACATATTTCTCCTTTTGCTAATTCCATACAAACCTTCTTCCCTCTCATATTCCTTACTACTTGTATGTCTAAAACCTCTCCCTGCAAACTCACATATTCAGAGTTTGGGATTCTATGACTAATGTATAATATATTTCCAGGATAAATCAATGCAAAATAACCACACCAGTCAACCAGATGGAGGTTCTTCTAAGAAATCATACCGTAAGGAAGAAGAATGCTCTCTCTTCGTAGCCTTCTTCACTTTCCTGTCCTTTGGCGTCCTCCTGATGCTTGGATATGTGAGGGAATTTTTTGTACCCGTGACTAACAAGGAGAAGAAGAGAGAGGTAAGTTGAGCATGGAAACTAATATCATGAGAGCAACCACAAAAATGCTATAGATAACCAAAAATCTATGTAGTGTTTGTAATTTTTATTTTTTATTTAGTTTTGCTTTTTTCTAACATTTAGTAAAGATTAATTTCCCAGTAAGTATTATTTTACAGTTTTGTGCTAATATTCTGTAAAATGCCAATGAAATAAGTCACAGTATTTAGAAATAGTTAGTTAAATCTTGTATAAATATATATATGCATATATACATTAATAAAAAGATCATATAGTCATATTTGATTGCTCGAGTTAGATTTTGTTACATAATTAGTAGTGTTTTGTGATATGAATGGTAGTGGTGCCAAGGAGTAGTTATAGTCCTGTGCATTGTAACTGATGTGAAAACCTGCTTGTGTGTTGTACTTGTAGTATCTTATTGTACTGTTGCTTGGGCTCGTACAGTAATTACCTGTTATGCTGCATGTGTCACTTGATTTATTTGCATTTAGAGTTGCTTTAATGCCAATGTTGTATTATTCAGACCAATTTGGATGAAATTACGAAAATTAGATGTGAAGTGACTAATTGTTATATGCACTGTATGCAGACACTCACCAGTTTTCCTCCACTTTATTTTAATTGGAATGCCATAAGATATAAGATTTGCTGGATAAACATTGAATTTAATTAGTTCACGTAAACCCTAATGATAATTTGCAGAATGACATGAGATGGGGTAGAAAAAACCCAATTAGTCTAATCTTTCAAAGGTTGATTTGATGCACTTCAGTATTACTTACTTCCTTAGTGTAGTTTAGAGGTGTGTGCCTCACAGTCGTGGTGGTGCACCGCTGATTGGTATATCCAGGTTTTCTTGACCATTTTATTATAAATAGTAAAAAGATTAGACTAAAAATGTAGAAATGTTCTGCAGCATGATGTTAGTCTGGCAAAAATGAATGTACAGCATTTAGTCAAGATTTATCCATTCTTAGGTGCAGAATTTCTTGAATTTGTGAATGATTCAAGATTTTTACCTTCGAGGTCCTTGGAGGAGAGGAAGGCCAGTTAAAAGATGGACGGATAGGGTAAAAGAGTACATGCATGAAAGAGTCGCTGATAGAGGGGGCAGGATTGAACAAGAAAGGAGTGTGTATGGATTAGGATTAGGATTAGGATTATGTACTAGCCTCCTGGCTAGTACAGTGGTAGCGCGCTGGCCTTGCATTCGCTTGGTCGGCAGATCGAGTCCCCGTCCGGGCTTGTGATGCTTAAGCTGTTTACTGGGGAGGAACTGCTGTGGTCGGGCACCACAGTGGGGGGTTGGGCTTGCCCGGCTGACGTTCTGGAGAGCATCTTCATTGATGGATACCGGAACTGAAACCCATGCAATGCAAACTAATGTATTGTCAAACCTTATAATTTGAAGCTGTGTGGATTAGATATTGGTGACTTGGTTATTCGTACTGTGAGGAGTGGAATTTGTACCAAGAAGAATAACATTATAAGAATTCTAGATTTCCATGTGCCGCTCAGATTTCTAAGTTTCAAACTCAACTAAACCTTAGCCTGAGGCATAAGCTGTACCCTTATGTGTGTGTGTGTGTGTGTATATATATATATATATATATATATATATATATATATATATATATATATATATATATAATATATATATATATATATATATATATATATATATATATATATATAATATATATATATATATATATATATATATATATATATATATATATATATATATATATATATATATATATGTGTGTGTGTGTGTAAATATATATATATGTAAATATACATGATCTGATACCCCTTTCCTTCAGCACGGCTGTTCATAATCTAATTCTAATACAGCTGGCAGCAGCTTGTCCACTTTTGCCACTCTAAATAGATTCAATGCTTTATCTCCAGCATAAGAAAAAGAATGCATTTCTCACAACACAAATAAAGGATATCGAGGAGTGTCCATCGTTCACCAACTTCACCATCTATCTGTCCTATGGAGTCCTCTTCCTCGTTGGATACGTCAAAGAGTTCTTCTACCCACCATCGACAAAAGAGAAAAATAGAGAGGTAGAGTGCACTGGGGAGAACTCTGGACTTGTCATAGAAACACCTTAAAAAATACACTTAATCCATTGATCTTGAATGGAATATGTTTGTTCCTTCTGGCACTTTAAGACTAAAGTTTGAGCCTTGGTTTTACTTAAGCTTACCATGAAATGCTTACAGGGCTTTGAAGCTGTTGTCTTGCAATAAATGGTTGGCATAGTTTTGTTGTTCCTTTGTGAGGTGGTTTTATATGAACGTCCAGAGTGTTTAGTGACTAAGCTTTAGGTGTAAGGGTTATGCTTTATTATGTTACCAAATGTCATTATTCTGTCTTCAACTGGTAGGTTCATGTGGTCTTGTGTAGTGTGTCACATGTAGTGTTTAAAATTCGTGGGATATTCAGAAAGTGTTTAAAGCATTAGTGGGAAAACTTGAAGGGCTTGCTTAGATGATGTGCCTCAATATGGTTATGCTCATGGATGATAGTTTATGTTTGGAGTGTTGACTGTATTGGAATTACTAAATACACACAGGTTTCTTTTGCTCCTCTTATCAGCTAGCATCTGGTCACTTTGTAGGGAAGGATTTGTGTCGGCAGACTTCTTATGCTAATGTTAGAAAAAAATCCTCTTGAGTGGTGTTCAGACTGAAGAGCTGCCATAAAAACAAGACACCTTTTATGCAGGGATATGTGCCACTTTACATTGGATTTGAGAGCTTCTACACACGCAATGTTTACCGACGTATTCAAGACTGTTGGAGCAGACCCATTTGCAGTGTGCCTGGCGCTGAGATTGACCTCCTGGAACGCTATACTCCTGACTATGGATGGACTATGAAGTGAGTGGCTCGGGTGGTGATGGTGGTGGTGTTTATGTATGTATCTTTTGTCTTAATTCGAATTGTAAAGTAAGAACAACATTTTTAGGACAATAGCCATTTTTCTCAATATATCTTTGTTCTTCAGATTGACTGGTAAAGTACTGAAGTGCATCAATGCCGGGTCATACAACTACCTTGGGTTTGCTGAGAACCACGGCCCTTGTCATGATGCTGCCAACAAGACTACCATGGAAGTTGGCATCACTACCAGCAGTCCTCGGCTTGAGCTTGGCAAGTTGCTGATGTAGTCATTTTCTATCTATCTATATAGTACTAGGCTGTTATCCCCTTCAATGGTTATAACCAAGACAAGACACGGATACACACATCCATGCACACATACAGATACACTTCTCTCACTTAGAAAAGTACTTTAAATACATATAAAAAAAAATCATATATATCATTCTCAGTTTTTTTTCTATTTAAAATTTTTTGGTATTATTATTGTAGTATAGAGGGCTTGAGCTACACATGGGTTGATATCTCCGTATGTATATTTTTCCAGTCTATCCTTTTGTTGTACACTTTGCCATTATCATCTCTTCTTTCAGTCCAGTCGTTCAGGCAAATTCCTCTCAGATATTCGTCACCATTTCTTGATGTGTGTGTGTGCATGCGCTTGTATGTGCACGCATGTGTACGTGTGTACATGTGTGTTTTTAAAGTCAACTCCTTTCCTAACCAAACCTGCTCTAGTTCGTCCATAATATTGCAACCATTTCCACTTCATGGCATGATAAGAACACACATGATCTCTGCCACACTGCTGGGAACTAATTATAATACTCTATACTTTTTCATGACATTGAAGATGATTTACGCTTCTTTCCCTCCATAGGAACTCTTGAAATACATAAGAAGTTAGAGACGTTGGTGTCAGAATTCCTGGGTGTCGAGGATTGCATCACCTTTGGCATGGGCTTTGCCACCAATGTGCTCAACCTGCCCTCAATGCTTGGTCCCGGGTGCCTGGTGTTCTCAGATGAGTTCAATCATGCCTCTCTCATCCTGGGTCTAAGACTGTCTGGGGCTACTGTCAAGGTAGGCATGCATCCATCAGCCTTCACCATCAGTGTAATCAAAGTATTCACTGATAGATGAATAATGGTTCTTCGAGAATTCTATTTCTATAATAATTAAGCATTCTTCTTTTTAGTCTATTGCTAAGGCTGGCTAAATTAATTATGTTGTGTAAGGCCATTACATGATGTACAATATCTCAGTTACTGTTACTTGCTAGTGTTCTTGTGTATTTATTTATTGATTACCATTGGAAGAGTGCATACTTAACTGGATTGGTGAAGTAATAATTGTAGTATAATGAACTAAGGCATAATGGAGGGAAAGACTATAGTATAATTTCAAATCAGTTTAATGGATTTTAATCTGCAATCTCCTTCAAGGTTTTTCAACACAACAATGCAGCTGACCTTGAAAAAAAGTTGCGCGAGGCCCTTATCCACGGCCATCCTAGAACGCGTCGACCCTGGAAAAAGGCCATGATTGTGGTGGAGGGGATCTACTCTATGGAAGGAAGCATCTGTGACCTCCCTAACTTCATCAGGATCAAAAAGAAGTACAAGGTGGGTGTTGGACAATGGTGGGTGTTGGTGGGTTGGTGGGCAGTGTTAGGAAAGGAGCAAGATGTGAGGACAACCCCCTTAAAAGTGGGAGGATAATGTATTGAAATATTAGTTACAAGGAAGACATAAAGTTCATACTGAGGAGACTGCGGTCATTTTGTTTTCTATATTAAGCAGAGGTGAGTGTGGCGAGCATTCTCATGTTGTTCTGGTCTCTCAAAAGCCCCAACATGTCTTCCCGCATCCCTCCTGTTCCCTTTAAGCTGTACTCTTGCATGCAAAAAGCCGGATTGGGCAAGTGGTGCGAGTATTCAGGGTTTTAACATATCGTCTTCTATCTGTCCTGAGTCCTTGTGCTTTCAGTTATGTACTTACTTGTTTGAAGTGTTCATCATGCATAGATTAGTGAGACAGCTACCTTCTACCCTGCAGACTTACCTTTACGTTGACGAAGCACACAGCATTGGAGCGCTGGGCCCACAAGGTGGAGGTGTGGTGGACTATTATGGTGCAGACCCAAAGGACGTGGACATTCTCATGGGAACCTTCACTAAGAGTTTTGGTGCTGCTGGGGGATACCTGGCTGGATCCAAGGTAAAGCTGCTCCTCCTCCATGGCTCATGTGCCACCTCACCCCTTCCCTTGCAGAAGATTTGGTGTGTTAGTCTGTCCCATGCTGCTATGAAGAGGACTTGGCTCTGATGGTATTTAGTTTAGTATCACTGTTGTCAGGGATGTGGGATGTGACCTTGGTTGTTGAATATTTGTTTGAATGGAGTTGTAAGTAAGGGAGGTAGATGCGAGAATGTTAGATAGAGGCCGAGTCTGGTGAATGATGATAGTAGAGAGTGAAATCTGAATCTACTACTGTTTGCAAAGGATGCTGGTGGTTCAGATGAGAGGTTGAAACAGTAGGTCTTGTTTTATGTTTGTGGTTGTGGTTGTAACCTTTTTTCCCATGCTTAGTTCTAAAAACCATATCATAACTGGTGATGTTTGCAGGATCTGATCAACCACCTGCGAGTGAACAGTCATGCCCAGTCGTATGCCGCCTCCATGTCCCCCCCCGTAGCTGAGCAGATCATCACCTCCATGTCTATCATGATGGGCAAGGATGGCACCAATGAAGGTCGGTGTGTGTTGCCCAGGGGATCAGTGTGTCTTGAATCATGTGTTGGGGAGCTGTAGTTGTTATTGAGTGTATGCAATAATAACTTTGGACACATTTCAGTTTCATCTCAACCAGAATCTGCTTCTATCCATGCAAATAGAAAACCACACACTCCACATATGGGGATAAATAGCAAGTTAGGGGAGGCACAAAGAGTAGCTATGATGGTCACAGCAGTAAATGGAATAAAATGATGGAACAAAGAGGATATTTTGAGTAGAAATGATGAAAAGATAAGGTAACATGATTGTAAAGTAAGGAAGACAAAGTGCATTGGAGGTAGAGCTAGTAAAAATGAAGTACATCCATGAGTTTAGAGCTTAATTAACTTGGATATGGAGACAGGACAACACAAGTTTGAGTAATTCAAGCTTTGTTTACTATAACTAAGGAAATATTCACACACGTGAATAGAAACACATCAAGCATACATATCATTTATATTCCCTCTTCAATATATTTTGTTCCATTCCCTCACAGCAATGCTAGAAATAAGGCGTCATCTCTTTACAAGCTTGGAACCTCTACTTAGATTAATCTGTGCTCCTCACTAATTTCTGCTTCTCCTTGCACTAACTCTCTTCCTTGTGCCCTCACTCTGTGTAGGAAAACGACGGATAATTCACCTTGCTAGGAATACAAAGTACTTCCGTCGAAAAGTAAAGCAAATGGGGTACATAGTATTCGGCAATGAGGATTCCCCAGTGGTGCCAGTGTTATTGTTTCTCCCTGCCACCATCGCGTGAGTATACAGATATCTGCTCAGGTCTGGCCCTTGACATTTCTATGTCACTCCTCAGTAGACTAGGAGAAGCAGCCTTTCATGGCACTGAGAGCTGGTTACTTTTGATTCTAGCAATGCCTCTCTGTGCTCTTGTTGCAGAATATTTCTCTCTGTGATGCCTAAGGTGCCTTCTCAGGGTCTTGGACACGTTTGGTCTTTTGAACATCGTACGCTTATAAAAAAAACATATATAAATTGGTATTTATTTTGCCCATCAATGTAGCATCATTCCCTTGTGATGTTTTTAGGGGAAATTGTTAACTTATGGAAAATTTGAGAAGGCACCATATAAGCCTCTCGAGGCTTTGATTTTTATTTTTACTTTGTTTGTCATACCTCAGCATAGCTTTTTGTACATGCAGTGGTGATCCACTTTAACAAACCATCTCTTGACCAATTTCCACATTACTAACTGTTTTTATGTATCAAATTAAAAATTATTACATATGAAAAAGCCATAGTGAACGTGAGAGATATCAAAGTTTTTTGAGATACCAAAATCTTGAAAAATCCCAAGATTTTGAAAAAAATTCTCAACTTGTAGAGATACGTAATACATCTGTACATATTGCTCAACGGGTCTGAGAGAGGTTGGCGATGCGGTGATGGTTGTGGTGAAAACATTAGTCTCCATTTATCATTTGACGTGGGAGTTTCAAAGCTGCAATTATCTGCTTATTTTCACCATTAACCTTTATGTTGAGCTGGTAAAGTAATATAAGTAAAGCAGTTAGTACTTTAGAACTGATAAAAAAGTTAATTTCCAAGGAGGAAAGTGGAAAGCAGTAGCAGATCTAAGTGTTGAATATGACTAGTCAATGGTCTCTACAATATTGAAAAACAAGGACGGAATTAGAAGTGCAAAAATGATAAGGGAAATTACTAGGTTAAGCAAATGACTGCGTAGTATTACAGAAGAGATGGAAGTGAAAATGGCCGTGACCACTTTTGGAGACAAAAATCATGCCTAATGATACAGAAAGTCCCCAACATATGAATACATTCAGTTCCAAGCTATCATTCATAAGCCCATTTGTTCATAAGTCCAACATACAGTGTTATAATGTAATATATGAATGTGTGAACACTGAATAACCTGGAAGTGTACATACTGTGTGAAGCAAAGTAAGGAGAAACAAAACAACTTGGTTCTATTGGACAGACAATACTGCAGTTACATCATGTAACAAAATATGTGTAACAATACACAATTTCTTCGGTACATTGGTGTCACCACCCAGCGGATTGTGAACTAATTCATATGCGCAAATTTTAAATTTCAGGATAACTTTGTTCGTTTCATTGAAAATTCACAACTCAAACATTTGTAAGTTGGGGACTTTCTGTAGTTCAATAGACACTATAATGAACAAAATCTGTAAATAATGAGGTTGTAGAACTAATAGTATTCATTAAAGCAGGTCACCACTGCATAAGTTGATCAGAGTAATCTGTTGGGGGTTCATGGACAGCCTTTGGAACATTGCTTCATGAAATTGTCTCCCAGTTGTCTGATCATGTTTATGTCAGCCGCCTTACCTGATGGTATCCCATCATCATTGGCTTGCGTTTTTGTCTCGTGTTGCTAAACATGTCCCAGGATGTTAGACCTTCAGTGATTATTCAGAGCTGTAGGAGGAGGGAGCATCCAGAGGAAGAGAGTCAAGCCAGCATGAATAAGGAATGAAGAAATGTGTACATTATTGCTGCTCATTGAGTCTTTCATGTACTGAAAGTTGCTATAAAGTAGGCAATGCAAGTAGTTGCACACTTATCAACCTTTGTGAAATTTCATAAGTTTTGTTCACAGCAAATCAAGACATTTCTTTATTCCATTATTTCCATTTCTTGATGATTTCCTCCTTAAGCTCCAGAACCATTGTAGTCATCCTCTTTGCTTTAGCTCATCTACCAACCTTTATTACTTTCAAGGAGGAATGATGAAATGAGAGACCAACAACAGGGTAAGTAACCACGCATGCTTCCACCTTCAACAGTTCTTGTGGGTCTGTACACAATCTGACGTTTGAATTGTTTCCCACCTCCTGTTTAGGTCGCAGGCGCATTCAACAGCTGGCCAGAAATGTCAAGTATTTCCGACAACGCCTCAGACAGAAGGGATTCATTGTTTATGGCCATGATGATTCACCTGTGGTGCCCATGCTCTTGTACCTGATTCCTAAGACTACGTAAGTAAGGCAGTCACCAATGAAAAGGAAGTCTTGGAAGAGTTCTTCTGGGACAAAAAGTTGCCAGGATTTTAAAAATTCTTTTGAACAACAATGTGAAGGGGTCATGTTTGTGAATGGCAGGACCCAGTGTTGGTGTGAAAGGTTTCAATAGCTTGACCTTTACATCTGACACTAATCTTTTCTCCAGTTTCTCAATGAACTTAGTGGAAAATTATTTTTAATTTTTTAACCTGTGGTGTCTTTCATGGAATGAAGGCCCAGTCTCTTGAAACATAAGTAAGGAAAAGGACCAGGACACTTGAATATATTGTAGAGTTTTCAGTCATCACAGCATCAGTAATTGGCTGCATGGTGCTTCTGTGCAGGGCAAGATTGGGAATAAGGAAATCCATGATCTTTTCTGAAGTGACAAAATTCTGGCAACTTTTGTGTTCATCCCAACAACTTCCTTGTTCTTGTGCCACCCAGGCTCTGATAGGAATGATGGAATAGTGATGGTGTTGCATGGTGTGTGGTGGTAGAGTTCCTTGTAACAATTCTAACTTGGTGTTGGTACTGTACGCTCCAATATTACATTTTCCAGGTCATCTTATCACTTCTAAATTGTTCATTGCTTGGTGTAGTAAAACATTTAACACATTAAACATTTTCTGGTAGCCTTTTTTAATTAGATTTTTTCTGTGGTTCATGTAGAGGTCTGTGGTGGGCGATGAATATTGTAGTGGAGGTACTGGCTGAGTGTGTTTGGGTCGTGAAATAACATGGTGGAGGTTGTGGTGGTTCTGGTGGTGTTGATAGGGAGGAAACAAGTCTATAAGCATCCTCACCAACCAAAGGGTGAAATGAGAGATGGTTTTTTTATTATATTTTCGAATGTTCATGCTTTGGGAAAGGGAAAAGTGTATACATCACGTTTGCTTGGTTATAGTGTTACTTTAATGTGCTTTCATGAAGGTGTTAATATTGTTGGAACGCCTGTTATCTCAATGTAGTGTTTCCTGCATGGAAGTATAGGTTGAGGTACAAATGAGGTGGATAGGTTATAAGTATGGTTAGGAATGAGTTGCCTTCATTGTACAATAGAATCTCCCATCTAATGAATAATTGGTGCCAAAAAAACTGCGTTAGATACGAATTCGTTAGATATAGATACATAAACTTATGGGAGAAATTGTAATTGCTGCCAAAACTTCGGCCGAGTCCCTATTTTAACCTATTTCTGCCCTTCCAAGTGTTATTTTGAGACAAAAAAGGGAACAATGAGACGAGCACAATGGAACACGGTTGAAATATAGCTCGGGACTGACGAAAGTGGGTGTTTGAGTGTGTTTAGGTGTGTGTTTGGATGTGTGTGTGTGTTGAGTGTGTTATTTATGTTATTTTTCAGGTTTCTGTAACAATTGTAGATTTTTTATTTTGTCGCCCAAAAATTATTCTGCGTAAATTTGGTTGAATGTGTTTTTGCCATTTTACTCGGAAAATATTTGTTGTACAGCAATAATGTATAGAAGTTAATATATTAAGTTTGATGTTGTCTATCTAATGGTGAAATCAGATTTAAAATATACCTTATAGTTAAGTAGGAAATTTAAGTTTTGTTGAAATATTGTCAAAAAAACTAAAATATTATTTTCTCAGTTACTAATATACCAATTTCATTCTACTATAGCTCAAAAGAACGGGCGTCTCCTGCTCCTTATTTACTATTCTATAAGTCTTTTACGTAAACCTCATAGTTTTTGAGTTATTTAACAAAACGTGATTTGTTAAAAAAAATCTAAGGGTGTCGCCTTGGAAATTTCATGAAAATTTTGACACCTCAGAATCTCATGAAAATTTATACATATAGGTTTTCAAGGATAAAGAACACGAATATAGACTCAATTGTATCATTACTATAATATTAAACATTGTATTTTAATTATTTATTTATTTATTTTTATATATATATATAGGAAAGAAGGAAAATGTTTATAGATACTAATATCTCTCGCTCTCTCTCACTGAAAGTGATGATAAGGGAGGGAGGAAGGGACGCCAGGGTGCGGTAAAAATTCAGCGATCAGCGGGAAGTTTGAAATTCGATCCCGGGTGCCCGGAATAATTGCCGTTAGATCTGAATTTTGGATCGTTAGATTGGAGGTGGGGTAGAGCTTCAAAAGGGTCATTAGATACGAACTCGTTAGATCCAAATGTGTTAGATGAGAGACTCCACTGTATCATCTTTTATCCTAACTGTAAGCACAGTATACCAAACATTATAGTAATCATGTATTTATATAGGTCATTATCTAGATATGATAGAGTTGATAAGGAAGATCTTAGGAATGTTCTGAAAATTTATGGTGTTGGAGGGCAGGTATTGGGAGGAATTATGGCAAATGTTTGTATGAGGGTGGAAGGACAGCTAAGTTATAAAGTTATCCTTTAGGAGTCAAGGCGAAAAGGATGTGTGATGTCGCCAGGGCTGTTCCATATATTCATGGAAGGGTGTATGAGAGGAATGAAAGCTAAAGTGTGGAATGTAGGTAGAGTAAAGTGGGGCACACGCTGTAGCTGTGTGTAGGTGCAGGCGCTCATCTCCCGTCACATAGGCTTTGAGCCTGTGGTGCAAATTTATCCGTTCCCTTGAGGGAACAGAAGGCATCAGAGACTGTAGATAGATAGATAGATAGATAGATATTGATGTAAACTTTGATTCACAGTAATTTTTGTCTTATATTCAGTAACTTTGCAATTGCAGTCATCTTGATGTTGTAGCAGTTTTCCTTTAATGTGTAGCAACAACTTGGTTGTGTATTTGACCCATCCAGCCAAATGGCTCTCAGGAATGTCACCTTTAGCCAAGAGGTTAGAACATTGTGCTGGCAGCCATGTGGTTTTGGGTTCAATCCTTGAGAATGGAAAAACTCCCCCTCCTATCGATTCCAATTGAATATCATAGTTTTCAAGTATGAGCATTGCACTTTCATTTACTTGTTGTGGGGATTTTTTTTTTTGCTTAGGAAGCTCTGTGACTGTTTTTTGTTGTGTTATGTTATTGGTTTAAGGCGCCTTTGTTTTTATAATCCAGCTGTGCAGGTGGAGAGAAGGGTGGCTGTATCTGTAACAGTTGTGGCAGTGTTTCTTGACACAAGTTAGTTTTTGGCAATGAAAAGTTGCTATTACTCTGAAATAATGATAATTTAAATGGTGTCCCATCAGGGTTGTTACATTGTTTGAATGCATCTTAATGTTGCATCCCTGTAATATAAGAAAGTTGGCAGTGAATGTGCAATTGTGTCAAAATAGTGTATGTGCATTATTTTTCTTTTTCTAACATGCAAAATTTTCTTAGTGACTAAGGTGAAGGAAAAGTAACAATCCATTAAATAGTCCATTTGACTTTGAAGTTTGGTGGGCAGCACAGCACAGGTTGGCCCAGACGTGCATGGAAGGGTTCCCTAAGGTAGGCAAGATGTTCACTCTGCATGTTATTTCTGCCATTCTCAGAGACATGATGGCAAGGCTGCTCCGCCTACCCAGGTGGCAGTCCTTCTTATAGTGGCTTAGAGTGGCAACATCCTTGTCCTGTGTTCATGTAAATAAGAATGTGATGAAGGTGGCTTCTGATGCTGTTTATGTTTGTCTTGTGTCATCCTTTGATTTTATGCAGACGATTTTTGGGACTAAAAGCTTGCATATTGCATAGATTATTGTGGTATTGAATTTTGTGTACATAGTATTTCTTTCAGTAACATAGATTTTTAAACCAGTTTAGCATAGATATTTCTTTACTTTTGCTCTGAAAACTAAATAATAATACCATATATAAGGAAAAGTGTTTCTCTGCATTTTATCATAGTTTTGATTTATTATTATTGATAATGATTAATTTGTAAACATATGATGTTAATTCATTTTAAGTATATCTGAAGGAGATTAGATGCAGCACAACTTTCCATGATATTGAACTTTGTGTAATGTAAGGCTGGCAGACAAATACAATGGTATCTCTTTTTAAAAGTTCTTTTAAACTTTCATAAGCATAAACACTTAAATTAAGATTTAACTGATAGGCTTGGTATATTG
Organism: Metacarcinus magister; assembly: GCA_029783475.1. Classification (NCBI taxonomy): domain Eukaryota; kingdom Metazoa; phylum Arthropoda; class Malacostraca; order Decapoda; family Cancridae; genus Metacarcinus; species Metacarcinus magister. The sequence continues at coordinate 2,646,431 of JAPQNM010000029.1, read as the reverse complement.
TGATCAGATAGTTTTCCTTCATATATAGAATTAATGGTTTACCTTTTCATTTCTTTGGGCTGAAAGTATAATATAGTTTCACTTAACACTGCATCCTCACTCTTAGGAAGACATTAAGTCTAACAATGATAAGGCATGATGCAACACATCAAATACTGGTGACTGGAAATGAGTGTGTGTGTGTGTGGATGCCTTGCAGAATGTTTGTGCGGGAGCTGACCAAGCGAGGCGTTGCTGGGGTTGGTGTGGGGTTCCCTGCCACTAAGATTACAGGGGGACGAATGAGGTTCTGTCTGTCTGCTGCCCACACCAAGGAGATGCTTGACAAGGTGAGAGATGAAATAGTTCTCACATTCTGCATTACAATATTTATCATAAGCATTGAATGAGAGAACAGATATAGACAGAGTGTTGTAATAATGCCAGTTGTCTATTGTTATTCTATGTTAATGGAGACACTGATTTGTTTCATTATAGATCCTGAAGGAGGTGGATGTGGTGGGTGACATGTGTTCTTCCAAGTATTCAAAAATCCCAAGGAGCACCGAGCCCATTGAGTGGTAGAAGAACAGCATTGTCATTCATCCCAGCAGAACACACAAGGCACACATAATAGCTACCTTAGTGCTACAGATTCTCTCATCTATATATAAAGTATTGGGTTATTTTCTTTCAATATTTAGTTTATATATAATATTTTAATGGTATTCATCAATAAGAGTATGTCTGTTATTCTATATTGTGTCAGATCTTTAAGTTATTACACTAGAAATATTCTGTACAGCGAATGGATTTATGTTGAACTCCAGACATTAAAAAGCATGAAAATCAAGTTGAACCAGACTGTAGCACTGTGGTTGATGAGATGTCACAGGTACATAGAAACACCCACAACTCATATATAAAGTGTTGCAGGTACTGAGTAACACTGGCCCACAGGTCTTGTATGTAATAAAGTATACATCCATACGTGCATTATGCTACACTCACTGTAGGTTCATTACGTTGTGAGCTCCAGCCTCCGAAGTTTTGGCATGTGGAGATAGACTTGCTGCAGATTCATTAACTGGTTAAGTTCCACCGAACCAATGTGTACATTGTCTAATGCAGTGAGATTTAGTGTACTTGTAGTTGATGAGATGATTATATTGCATGTAATGATTGCCTTATATGTCAGATTAATGAAAGAAAACAGAAAGTGCTGGAAATGGGCTCATAGAGACTGTCACTAAAATATGTTATTTTGTGTTGCACAATATTGGCATTTTGTCATAACTGCTGTTGTTTTAAGGAAAGGAAAAAAAATGTAGTAAAAGGTTTATCATCATTTTTTGGATGAAGTATTGATCCCTCATCTCTGATCTAGTCAAGAGGCTGCAGTAACAATGGAAACTATTATATTATTGCTCCTTCAGAGTGCTTTCCTATACCAATATTTGCATGCCTGATAGTGCATCCATCATCATAAATGTTTAATGCTTGCATGTATATCTACAGATGGTTATTTTATTACAGAGAATAATTATATTTTGAGTTTTCAGCATAGATTAGTGCCTTCTTAGGGTAAGTCAAAAGTAAATCTGAGGGTATCAAGTTCTTGAAATTATAGGACAATGAATTATTTATAAAGATATTCATTTGTCAGATGTGAAATTGTTCTTGTAAAATCTACTTGTGATTCAATAGTAAAATTTCTAGAAGAGGAATTAATTGAAATCACGATTTTGTTGTAGCATAAAGTATTGAAATTCATTGTTTTCAATATTTCAAAATATCAAAGATTTTTCGGCAATGTAATCTTTTTATATAAAACTGGAAGGAATTAAATATTTTCCAAGGTCACATCAAAATGTTAGAAGGCAAATTTTACAAATGATAAGAGAAAGGAGTGTTGACGTAGGAAGTGCGGTGTCTTGTATCAGGAATCACAAGTTACGTAGGTATGAGTAACATGCTTAGCTTAAAGTTGTTATGGGTTGTTATCCAGCATGTGCCTTCTTCAACGCTGTGAAGCTGAATACCTGTGTTAGACCACTCTGCTATCACTGCCTGCTTGTAGAATATTCAGCACACAAGCCAAAGAAAGCGCCGATAAGTTATGTGTTCATTACATAAGTTGTGGAAAGCTTATTCCAATGAGTTCACGGTGATCGGTATTCCATTCTGGTGTTCTGAGTGTCTCTTGGTTGGTCATCTTCAATGCTTTCTCAATGACCAGTTGAAAAGTGTCGTCATAGTATGTATAACAATTGTTTGCTTTGAGAAATGGTTCTACTTCCTGAATGACATGTATCAGATCAATGTTTTCATCTTGTGTGTGCTGGTGGAGATATATATTGTTGAAGCATTCATAGATGATTATTGTAGGATTTTGTCTTAATGTTATGATTCTTGTCATTTCTGTAACCCTGAGTATAACACAATGATGATTCTCCAATTAGTATTTTATGTTTATACGTGATTCCTAAGTTTTCAGGGTTGATGTTTTAGATCATAAGTTTTGTGTAGCAAGAAAATAATATTTCAAGACATTTCACAATAATTTTGCTTTGCCATTATGAAGAAGTATTTAGCACACAAAACTAATCTCATAAAGCTCTTGTTTTGTGCAAGTGAAACAAGATTTTTCTCTTGAATGCCTGTCTTGATGTTAAGTGCAAATTAAAATGTCATAGTAATGTTTGTGTGTTTTAAGTTGTTATTTTTTCAGATTGCATATATTTGTTTCCTAATATTTCTTAAGTGTTAGATGTCATTCATCTTATTATTAGGTCATAGTGTTGGCATTTGTGTTGCAGTTGGCTTCTCCAATATTTGATTTGAATTAGATAGTAGGCATTATTCCATTAATAAAGTTAATTAAGTGACTTTTGCTCTTAGATGTGACCCACTTAGTAAATGAGCTGGCCTTCCATAAATGGTAATGATCATTGTCGTAAAAAAAACATGACCTTTGTATTTATAAATTCTAAATCCTAGTAATGTCCTGAGGCAGTGACAAATTTTGGTGCTTTTTGGGAATTGTGGTCTTATAGTACTTATTTAAGATTCATTGGTGTGATGGCAGCTTTATATGATTTCTTTTTCATCCACACTGTATGTTGATTTGCTTCCACATCCTATAGCTGAAGGGACAAACCTGGATCTCCTAATTACCTAACTCTGGCCTTCCAAGCTATAGGTATAAGCTGTCCCATATCATATCACAGGACACCTTGCCTGACCTTTCCTATTTTAAGCGGCAAATAATGTTTCTAGTAGTAAAAATAATAATGGTGATCTTTTATCTTATCTGTCATTTCAGTGCTTACTATTTAGAATTTATGTTCCCTTTTTTGTAACTAGGATATAGAGGTTTTGATCTTGTACTTGGTCTCCTATATCCTGCTTCATGTTATAGTTTCCTTTATTTTGACTACACTTTCAAGATTATATATGTCACAATTTACTCCTTAGCTTCAGGTTCTAGATCTGGCCATGTTTGTTTTTGTTTAAAGCTCAAATGGGAATATTAGCCAGGTATGATTTGATTTGGATCTTTTTGAAAACATTCTTGTATTTGTTGATGATTTTGCTTATCATGTTTGATGCACAAGTTTGCTTCTATCGCTGTACATTCTTTTTTCCATGTGGTTCTGTCTTCCTTGCTACCTTTCCTCTGGGCACAGCATTGACTTGTCATTGGGTATTTGAACCTCGGCCAACCACCACCTGCCACCCGTTCCCTGACGAAGAGTTGTGTGATCCAGTTGAAAGCCAGTTTTTGTATTTTTCCACCTTTTCTGTGCTATTCAATAGGATATGATATGTAGTCCAAGCTGGCCTTTAGTCTTTTATGTCCCTCCATGGCAGAACAAGATGTATTTTTGATGTTAGATAGAAAACAGCATTTTTTTTCTCCTACACTATACTTTTTGTGTGACTTCCATTTGAATTCTTATTGATTTGTTTCTGTTTTGATTGGCATTAAGAATGTGAAGTTTTAGTCTGTTGTCATTACTGGTGTTTTAATGCAATCTCATGTATGTAACTTCCAAACTATGTTTTTTCTATATTTCACATTATCCAGTTATCACTAGAGTTTCACATCTTTGTTATAATGTTTTCTTGTTTTTGTGGAAATGCTGCACATGCCAACTGAATTACTGTTCTCATGTGTTATTCAGCCTATTGGCCAACAATTTCAATGTCACCTCATATAATTTATATTTCTTATTTGCTTGTAATTGGAGTTCAAATTTGATTCTCTAAAATACAAAAAGTAAAAGTTTCTCTTCGTGTCTGAAAATTTCTGAACCACCTTGATAGATTAAAAACCAAAGCTGAAATAAGCAAATTCAAAGACCAATTTTTAGCATTTATTTTGTGTTACTAGGCAAGGAAGATGTTTTGTGAAAACTGTATTTGATACACTACAAGATGTAAGTTTTACCTAGATGTGAAACAACAGCAATTAGTAATATAGTGCTTACCTACTTCAATTTAGAAAAAAGTTAACCCTGTGAAGTAAGAGCACCTATTTCATTACCTGAGATTGTACAGAAGTGAGGCATGAGTAAAGGGAGTTAAGAAATAAGTCCTCGTTCGATCCACTCTTCCACCACAGAGAGTATAGTGGGTCTCAAGAGAGGGTTTGTGTTTACCATGCGCTGCACTGTGTCTCGGCGCCGTTGCTCTTCCTCAAACACAAAAGAACCCTCTTCAGTGGACACCATACATGGTAGATACATAATGCTATAAAGCACACCATAGAATCCCTTGTCAACATATTCCTTCATGAGTTCTTCCAGCGTGAAGGGCACCGTCACATTCCCAGCACTCACGGTGTGGTGGAACGAGTTGTAGTAAGTCTCAATGATAGTGTCAAAGTTCTCACGCCGCACTTTTCCTGTAACGTTCAGGTTCAGGAAGTGTTGCAGGTCGATAGCCAAAGAGGCGACCCGCGTCCCCTGAAGGTCCACGAATGTTACGTCCACTGGGTCCCCTGCCTCATCGTACCTGTATTGATGAAACAAATCAAGATAACAATGTAACTTCAACTCTCTCTCTCTCTGTCTCTGTTTATATATCTATTTATCTATCTATCTATATCTCATCCACACCCATCATACCTGAATAACATGTTGTTGATCCAGCAGTCTCCATGGATGATGGCATCGAAGGGAGTCTTCCTCTCAATCATGTGTCGGTACATGGGCCAGGCATCAGGTTTCACCCTCTTCAGCCAGTCTGTAACCTTCTCACAGTCTCCCATTTTTTCAAACATCACGAGTCCAGTTTTCAGGAACTTATCCATGAACTCGCCCCAGTCACAGCCACAGTTGAATTTATCTGTCCATTCTGTTTTGAAAAAGTCAAACTTGTCCATAAAGTCGGTGGTTAACTTAGCCTTTAGAAGGTATGAGGCAGCGTGAAACTTACCCAACTCTTTCATAACAAGGGAAGTGTGTACCAAGTCTAGCCCAAGAGCTTTATTTTGCATGAGGTAACCTTTTACTTTCAAGTTTTCAAGGAACAACCTCTCTTTCCCTTCCTCAGTGGAATTGTAGTAACATTTCGGGAAGCTAACTGGCTTTTCATTCACTTCCTCCAACACAGAAGAGATTGCTGGAACCACCTCATTGTAAAATCTGCATTCTTTTGTAAATATCAGGTTGTAGAAATCATCGGGCTGGATCTCGCGTTTTGGACAAAGCTTTGCTGCATAACAGGCTTCTCCCTCTTTGCCTCCTGCTTCAAACTTTACCTTCACATTTAAAAAGTCGGAAGTTGCTCCGTCTAATTTTGAGGCTAATGGCTCGTGGCTCCAGGAGATGAGCTTGGCGAGGCTGCCTTGATCCTGGTGCAGGACCCGCTGCACCTCCTCATCTGTTATCCTCTCCATCACAACTTGACTGCAATGAATACAAACAATTCAGTGGTTTAATTGTGATAGATGGAAGAATGAGTATGAGAATGATAGAGCTATATTCAGAGAGAGAGAGAGAGAGAGAGAGAGAGAGAGAGAGAGAGAGAGAGAGAGAGAAGAATTACATATGAAACCAGATCACACCAACTGTAGACTTTTAAGTAGGTGGTCTATCCTTTACCTATAGTAAACGTTATCTAAAGTAAGCACAATTAAAAGTAGGTAAACAAAGTCAAGCAGGCAGTATATTTGCCGGGTTACAGGTGGTTTTCACATGACATAATTTGATGCCAGGTCTCCAGAATTATTCTGAAGGATAAACAACTTGAACAACAAGAGTACACATCAGTTAAACATTGGCCAACAGAGATGGATCCATGGAATGCCGCCCTCTTGTGTTGTTATTAGATGTCTCAAGTATTTTTAAGAGATATGTTGATATATCTTTTTATGAAGTACCAGTTGTGCTGAATAGATGTACTCATTATAGAAAAAAAAATATCAAGAGAAAGAGATTTTTATCATGATCACAGGTAACTTGTATTATTATCATAATGATAATAATAATAATAATAACAAATAGAGAAACACCACCTTCAAGGAAACATGTTTAGTTATTCCAGTTTTTCTTCATAAGATTTATTACGTAAAGACGGAATTATCTTTGTAGGCCGACGCTGGGTAGTGATAGGGATAATGTAATACGTAATTACAAAAGTAAGTGGAACAATTAAGAGCAAAGTTGCAAATCGTTCCATACTAAATATAACCAAAGTATTATTAAGCAACAAAAAGGAATATAATTACTTGGAAAGTGTGAAAGTATAGTAGCTTGTTTGGCACGAGAAATACATCAAACTACATTATATAAACCATTCAGTCTAGTCATAATTACCATGTTATCATTGTATTAAAAAAAGTCACATTTCCTAATCCTACAAAATCCCATAAACATGGTGTATGTTAGTAACAATCAGTCTGTACCATGAGACAAGTATAGTTGTACATTTGACTGAAACCCCCAAACCCCAAGTACCGATCACGGTCGCGTCACGGTCAGTCGCGGGATTCACTTCGCTTGGGTGATGTGTTCACTCGGTCAGACAAAAATACACGTGAAATATGGTAAAGTGAACGAGTTAGTGACATTAACGTGTGTGAGGACAGCGTGTAGAAGTGCTGTGTGTACCTGACTGTGTGTGAGCCTGCCTCGGGAACCCCACGTGATGGTGCCAGGACAGCACGGTATACTGCCAGGCGAGTATCAACCAATGCTTTGAACGTAACCTAACCTCACTTCACCCAACCAATATTTTGAATGTAACCTACTACTACTATTACTACTTCTGTTACTACCATTATTATTTTTATTGGTATTATTTTACTTCTTCACTATAATGCTCTAGAGAATTGAGTGTTTTTCTCTCTCCATTATCTGATTATAATTCCGAGATGGTTTTATTCACTACATTTCCGTCGCAATTCCCTATTTTCGGAGATATTGAATGTTTTCTATGCACAAGGCAGAGGATGGGCCGGTGAACACTCGCCATACGTACACCATTTTCTTTATTAGCCACACGCAATTTTCTTCTCTAGCTTCTACCCTGGGAAGATGCGCGTGTTCGTGCGTTTGTTTGTGACTATTGCATGCTTCTATGGGGTCCTAAGGATTTTATTTTTCTAGGCCCTTACTATTAACTGAGAACCCTTCAGCGAGCTTGTGGGCGTCACCTTAGAATAGTGACATCATAGGATTGGAACCCCCCAGAATATTGTGGGGTTGGGGTACTATTTACAGGGCGTTTTTACGTAATATTTTCCTAATTTTGATTGATATCAGATACTCCTATTTACTCCTACAAACACTGACACTTTCCATCCACAATACCACACTAGAACAGGCTTCCTCATATTGGTAAAAATGCAGGGTAAATCTAACTAATAGCATCTCCTCACGGATCACCAAAATATTCAAATAGGTGATGAGGTACGTAATGTACAACACGTTTGTTGTGGTTGTATTTGGGGAATGGCCTTAGTTTGGCCACAGAGGCTCTTTAAAAATGTGGTAGCTGTCTCAAATTATAAGTCCACACAGATGTTAAGTTATGGTTAGGTTAATGTTGTTAGGTTAGGTTACGTTAATGTTATGGTTAGGTCAAGTTAGGTGAGGTTCGGTTATATAAGATTTTTACATTTTATGTAAAAATCCGAAGTCCATTACAGATAATGCTCGTTACATGTACTTTTGTTTTGAAAAAGTTAAATACAATACGTTTTTACTATATTTAAATAAATCATGTCGTCTTTAGCATTGCTGTATATCAGTTACATATATATGCTAGGTAAAAGGAATGTATATAATGATTGGAAGAATTTGGGAAAGGGTTACCGAACGTCATTTTCTTTCCTAAGATGGAATGTGCTATAGTAAAGCCAATGCTAATCTTTCATCAGGGTTCAAAATGCAATAATTTACTAGTTATAGTTAATTCTTGTTAAAGTTTGTTTAATTTTGTCTACGACAAAGCGTGCTTTTTAACAGTATTTCATAATGGCACGTTTTCTTTAGACTGGCAAGCAGGACTTAGGTGATCATACATCGTGTACACACTGAGCTGGGGTGGAATACTTTTATCCCATCAATTATGCATGTGATTCACATTTGTGACTGACATTCTTCTCTGAGATGGTGATGTAGCAGCAGTAACAGCTGCAGCACCACCACCACCACCATCCTGACCTTTCCTATGATTAGTGTTAATGTTATTTGCTGTGTATTCCCTGCAGTAGTGTGTGACCAGCTAGTAATCATGACTACACAACATTCTCCCCTTGTTATCATGGTGATGTGCCTTACATTGCAGTCTCCACTATGAGTATTATGTCAAGTTAAGGATGGCTAGAAATTGTTAGTGTTACCTTATACCTTATCAATTGAGAGTAGGAGAGGCTGGTCAGGCTGTAGCTGCGAGGTGGATGGAGAGAAGACCTAGTACAGCTTAACAGTAGTTGTTGACAATACAAGCTGGGAAGGTTATCGTTATTATTGCCAAATTTTCTTGAACAATTTAGGCCTAGCAAAGTTTGAAAGTATACCAAATGGGTTAAAAGAAAGCAAATACCTATCTCTTGTTAGTTACTCACCTGGTTTCTAAGTACCTTCGCGTATATTGCGTGGTACATAAACGAAATTGGCCAAGATATTCCTAGAGGTAGTAACGAGATAATAGTTGCAGGGATCACATTGAGGTGTAACATGTTATAAGTAATGTTGATGCAGAATTAATGATATAAACGTATATATAAAAACACAATGGAATATTTGGAAGAGATGAACATACCTATATATATTTCTTTTAGTTGACCCTGACAAACTGGCGCCCCGAAAACGCACACCACCGAATCAGCTTATGTGGCACTTAAACCTGGCGCGGCAACTCGATGTCATCACATGTCTAAATCACTCTTATAGTGTAATGCTGACTGGCACTTGAGGATTGACACGCACAGTCCAATGAATACCTTATCTTTCCCAGCTATTTCCAATGATCAAACAGATTACCTTGCCTCTGTGTGCAAAGATGTGTAGGAAGTGTTTTCTGTGTGAAGTGTTTGTTGTATTGACTCTTGACATCAGTGGATGGCAGTGTGGCTGTGACCTTGAAAAGTAGTTTGGTGTGGCGTGGAAAGATGAATGTGATCTATCTTGGGTTGTCCTATATTAGTTATAGCTTTTGTTCTTTTTCTATGGCATTACCTCTCTCTCTCTCTCTCTCTCTCACTCTCTCTCTCTCTCTCTCTCTCTCTCTCTCTCTCTCTCTCTCTCTCTCTCTCTCATTCTCACTGTGAGCTATGTTGAATCGCAATCGATCACTGTAGCTCAAGTTTTAATGAATCCAAAAGTTGCTTTAATTAGCACCATGATCCCCCCCGATTAACTCTACAGAACTCTCGGACCAGGATAGCGCTTTCTGGACAGTAAAATACGGCTTTGTTTACTATATGGTGTGTGTGTGTGTGTGTGTGTGTGTGTGTGTGTGTGTGTGTGTGTGTGTGTGTGATCTTCAGGCTAGTTTCGGAGCGTTTTGGCGAGGAGGAAAAGTAGGAGGAGGAGGAGGAGGAGGAGGAGGAGGAGGAAGAGGAGAGATGGGTAAGAGGATACAAGGGGTGGGTCTGCTCCCGAACTTCTGGACTGTTTTCGTCCTAAGTAGAGGCCGTGGAAGACGAACGCCGCTCTTGCCTGCGGATTATGCACGGCCACCTTTAGATCCCTGGACGGTAATCGCCTCGTCGGGAGAAACGTGTTTGGGTGTCTTATTAAAGTGATGGCGATTTAGCATTGTTATTATTTGCCTGGCGGAGGTGGTATAGCAAGTTATTAAAAGGCTGAGAATAGCGTGCGTGGCATGAGGGAGGGAGGGAGGGATGCAAGGGGGAAAGGGAGGGTAAAGCCTTCTGGTATCTCTTTTTTTGGCTGTGTGAGGAAGAGTTAAAATCGTGTGTGATCTGCGTACCGGAGCCTCACGATTATTTTTTGTTTCTTATTTTTTATGAAGTGGCGGGAATGCGTACGTACTTGTAGATTAATGATGTGTGGAGAGAGAGAGAGAGAGAGAGAGAGAGAGAGAGAGAGAGAGAGAGAGAGAGAGAGAGAGAGAGAGAGAGAGAGAGTACACTACATTCAGAATCGTCTCTGTCTTACCCGAAACGAGGCACATTTTTGAAACTTGTGTCGTAAACTTACTTCTTATCTCCGCAGCATAATTCAGGACCAAGGAATGCGGGCAGAGGGGAGAGGAAAGAGGAGTTGGGGTTGAGCGGCGCAAGGAGGGAGGTGAGGGGAGGTTAGACTGGACAGGGATAGAATAGAGCAGGAATAAGGAAGCACATGACAAGGATAAGATAAGACGAGGTTGAGATGATAGTACCCTAGTATATTATTTTTATTATTACTTTTATCAGTTGGAGTAGTAGTAGTAGTAGTAGTAGTAGTTGTTGTAATACTATTATTATCATCTATTATTTCTACTAGTGATGATACTGCTACGATTACTACTACTACTACTACTACTATTACTACTACTACTACTACTACTACTACTACTACTACTACTACTACTTTTCTCATTAGACTTACTAATTTTGAGGAGTGAACTCGTTTATGTATATTAACAAGTCTAATGTCGTTAAGCACTTCCATGTCACATAAAGTTTTCGAGAGAGAAGTGCTGATATTGGCATCACACTATGACACATTACCTTGGCAGCGTATCCTATCCCTGAAGACTTTGGAAACTCCTGTTATAGAGCTTCCCGTCAGATTAACTCAGGATCGAAACCCACACAAGTCACAACACCAACGCTTACTACTAGATGATTAATGTTTTTATTGTTTTTATTATTGTTGTTATTATTATTATTATTATTATTATTATTATTATTAGTAGTAGTAGTAGTAGTAGTAGTAGTATTGATAGTAATAATAGTATCATCATCATCGTCACCATCATCTTTCCTTAAATTGTTCAGTTTTATTAGGTGATGCAAAGAATATTAAGCATTAAATTCGTGTTCCGTTGAGGTTAGATTCCATCCTTTCCTTCAGCCTTTGTCTTGGTGGTGGTCTTAATACACTCAGTCTTTGTGTCTGTGTTGCGCAAACCCCAAATCATGGCTTATCCTGTAAGGTTACCACGTTCATACTTAACTACATGTAACTCCAACAAGAAGGAAGATACGTGCACGGCAGGACGAACGGCCGGAGAGAAGGAGTGAGTGAGAGAGAGAGAGAGAGAGAGAGAGAGAGAGAGAGAGAGAGAGAGAGAGAGAGAGAGAGAGAGAGAGTGAGAGAGTGAAGAGACAGGGAACACGTTATGAGATCAGCAATTCCCATATAGTGTTAGCGGTGGTTATGGTGATGTGCCGCCCTGCCACACACACACACACCGGCTCCTTTGAGTAATAGTGTTAGTACGGGATTCACGAACCCTCACACGCTCCATACCTAATCTGGCTTATGTGGCCCAGTTGTCTCATACCACGAATTTGCATCACATCAAATGGATGACTCGAGGCGGGTGAGGGCGATATCAGGGAAATGGGAGGTGGGAATACGTCTTGTAACAGTGTAAGGGCGAGGGTCACGGCTCTACAAACACTGGAGTTAGAGGTGCCAGGATGGTGTGATGTGACTCAATTACCGGGTCACCAGATGCTGCCTGGAAAATGTCTTGCGAGAGGAAAACCGGAAAAAATGTGTGACTTATATAAAACACTTGTTGCTCCTCGTTACCGTGAGTGAGGTGCACCCTTGACTCTGGTTCCTGATGTTAGGTTAGGTTAGGTTAGGTTATGTGTGTATGCTGTGCTGATGGGCATGTTCACTTAGGTGTTAGAGGGTGGGTTAGGGTGTACTCGTGTGCTAGTACCCAAGTCTAAACACAAACACGCTGGGGTATGCTAGTCCTTGGCTTCTCAACACTTGGAACTCGTATATCCAGCTGGCGTGACCTCGGCCCCACACGTCTGTAGCTTTCATTCATGTGTTATAATTATAATACAGTGCTGAGGTACATGTGAGTCCTCTACAGACATAGATAGAAGCATCTCATACACTAAATTCTCCACTATATATTATGGATTGTTAGCGAGATGAAAAGATGGTCGTCAATGAATGAAAGGGATAAATGTTGGTCCTGAAATGCAAGCCAACAACAGTTTAAAGTTAATATTTTTTCTCTGCCCCTTGCACTATGCTCTCAACAATGCATTAACAGACAACAGCCTTTCCAGCCAGACACGTCCACGCATTCTCAGGTTGCGGGAAATTCGAATTAAGTATACACCGATATGCAAATATCGCTCCGATTGCAAGGGACCAGCAGGCAGCCGTGTGGAAAATTTGGCCACAATATTGAAAAACCCAGCGACGGAGGAGACCAATTTGAGAGCAAAACGAAACTTGCTGGATATCGAAAAAGTCATATGAAATGAGACAGAAATGAAACAGTGAGTGACTATGCTCAGTTTTACAGTTTAATTAGGTGTATCAGATCTTGCATTGATATTTTCAATATCTCTAATAGCTTTCGAGAAAATGAGGAGGAAATTCATGTTTTTATATAAATATTAAGTTTCATTTTACTGCGTAATTATTAGTCATAGAACAAATATTAATAATGACAGTTGTACAGTTTAATTAGGTGTATCAGATGCTGCAATGATATTACCAATATCTCTAATAGCTTTCGAGGAAATGAGGAGAAAAGTTATGTTTATATAGAAATATTAAGTTTCATTTTACTGAGTAATTATTAGTCATAGAACATATATTCATAATGACAGTTGTACAGTTTAATTAGGTGTATCAGATGCTGTAATGATATTTCCAATATCTCTAATAGCTTTCGAGAAAATTAGGAGGAAAGTCATGTTTTTATATAAATATTAAGTTTCATTTTACTGAGTAATTATTAGTCATAGAACATATATTCATAATGACAGTTGTACAGTTTAATTAGGTGTATCAGATGCTGTAATGATAATTTCCAAT
>JAPQNM010000029.1:2622906-2632865 GCA_029783475.1 Metacarcinus magister | reverse complement strand
AATTAGGTGTATCAGGTGCTGCAATCATATTTCCAATATCCCTAATAGCTTTCGGGAAAATGAGTAGGAAATTCATGTTTTTATATAAATATTAAGTTTCATTTTACTGCGTAATTATTAGTCATAGAACAAATATTCATAATCACAGTTGTACAGTTTAATTAGGTGTATCAGATGCTGCAATGATATTTCCAATATCTCTAATAGCTTTCGAGAAAATGAGGAGGAAAATCATGTTTTTAAATAAATATTAAGTTTAATTTTACTGCGTAATTGTTAGTCATAGAACAAATATTCATAATGACAGTTGTACAGTTTAATTAGGTATATTAGATGCTGCAATGATATTTCCAATATCTCTAATAGCTTTCGGGAAAATGAGGAGGAAGTTCATGTTTTTAAATAAATATTAAGTTTCATTTTACTGCGTAATTATTAGTCATAGAAAAAATATTCATAATATCAGTTGTACAGTTTAATTAGGTGTATCAGCTGTTGCAATGATATTTCCAATATCTCTAATAGCTTTCGAGAAAATGAGGAGGAAAGTCATATTTTTAAATAAATATTGTTTCATTTTACTGCGTAATTATTAGTCATAGAACAAATATTCATAATATCAGTTGTACAGTTTAATTAGGTGTATCAGATGCTGCAATTATATTTCCAATATCTCTAATAGCTTTCGAGAAAATGACGAGGAAAGTCGTTTTTATATAAATATTAAGTTTCATTTTACTGCGTAATTATTAGTCATAGAACAAATATTCATAATATCAGTTTTACAGTTTAATTACGTGTATCAGATGCTGCAATGATATTTCCAATATCTCTAATAGCTTTCGGGAAAATGAGAAGGAAAGTCATGTTTTTATATAAATATTAAGTTTCATTTTACTGCGTAATTATTAGTCATAGAACAAATATTCATAATATCAGTTGTACAGATTCTCTCTCTCTCTCTCTTGTACATAAAGATTCTCTCTCTCTCTCTCTCTCTCTCTCTCTCTCTCTCTCTCTCTCTCTCTCTCTCTCTCTCTCTCTCTCTCTCTCTCTCTCTCTCTCTCTCTCGCTCTCTTATGTAAAAGTTAATTTTCTAAGGAATCTTCTTGAGTGGAGTTCAGATCAATGCATCTCATGTGAAGGTCTTCTGTTTACTTGAGTGAGAGAGAGAGAGAGAGAGAGAGAGAGAGAGAGAGAGAGAGAGAGAGAGAGAGAGAGAGAGAGAGAGAGAGAGAGAGAGAGAGAGAGAGAGAGAGAGAGAGAGAGAGAGAGAGAGAGAGAGAGAGAGAGAGGAGGGAGACAAAATACAGCCACCAACTTGGTCTTGCCTTAATCTGTGCCTCAGCCGTGATGGGAAGAAGTTTGGAGTCCTAACCAAGTTTCTGAGGCGAATATTGTTACTCGTGTGAACCAATTACTGAGGCGGTGCTGGTGGGGCTGGAGCTGACTGGCTAGGGGCGGTGCTGGCTAAGACGATGCTGAATAAAGGCGATGCTGAGACGGGTGTTAGTGAGAATTAAGGGGGAATTAAGGAGAGAGAGAGCCCGGTGTAGACAGGTAAACATAATTATAGTAACGATAAGTGATAGCAATTATTAGAAACGTGTATGTATAATATCGAGTTACCATTACGGATAAGTTTCCAGCGTGTGTATGTGTGTATGTATATGTATGTATGTATGTATGTGTGATGTCTTGTAATCATACCCTTTTCCTTTCTTCCTTCCTTCCTTTCTTTCTATTACCTATTTTTTTATATTTTTTTTATTTATTCGCTATGGTATTTTGTAGTTAATCTCAGCGTTGCAGTGTTGTTCCCTTTCGTCTGGGGAATTTGGGCGTGTTTGCTCCTCGTCCCTTTTTCATTTCGGCCGCCGGGGAACCGAGTCTGGAACATATTTGCCGAAATGGAATGCACCGAACAGCCTTCCGCATCAGGTTGTTTGAATCGGTGCCGAGTTGAGGGAAGGTTTGAACTCTATCACCGTGTGTGTGTGTGTGTGTGTGTGTGTGTGTATTCTCTACCTCCTCTTCCGCCTCCTCCTCCTCCTCCTCCTCTTCCTCCTCCTCATCCTCATCCTCCTAGTCATTATATATTTATTGCCTTGTGTATCATGTGACACTCTCCCTCCACCTCTCCATCCCGCGTTTCCCCTCTTCCATCTCTCTCTCTCTCTCTCTCTCTCTCTCTCTCTCTCTCTCTCTCTCTCTCTCTCTCTCTCTCTCTCTCTCTCTCTCTCTCTCTCTCTCCGTAACTCATTATCTTCTTCCTTCCCTTCATCTCTCCTTCCTTTCCTCCTCCTGAAACCAATTGTAAAGAAATGGTTGGAGGGAACCCATCACGGTTTACTTTTCCTCTTTCACCTCCTCCTCCTCCTCCTCCTCCTCCTCCTCCTCCTCCTCCTCCTCCTCCTCCTCCTCCTCCTCCTCCTCTTCCAAGTTTTGTGCAATTAAAGTCTGTGTTTGACCTTTGGAAATAGACTTTATTATTTGATGGTGACCTCGAACTAATTATGTGACAAGTGCGAGGAAAAAGAGGATTTTTTGTTGCTACTTAAAGAAGAAGAAGAGGAGGAGGAGGAGGAGGAGGAGGAGGAGGAGGAGGAGGAGGAGGAGGAGGAGCAGGAGGAAGGAACTATGTATAGAAGAGGGACAAAACGTTAGCTAAAAATGGGAAGAAAAAATTACTTGCCATCTGGAAACTTATCATTATTTTCTATTTTTATGCTGCCTCTGCTTCTCTTCTCCACCAGCACCCCCGCCCACGACATCCCCCTTCCCCCCTCCCCTGCCTGCCTTCCCCACGCCTCCTCCTCCAACCACCAACGCCCTTACATCTTCCTTTACACCCTCACTCCGGCCTCGTTAAAAGTATATTGAGGTATATAATCATATCACTTTCGTCTCTCTTTGACTGTGAAATATCTTGTGTGTGCGTACGTGTGTGTGTGTGTGTACGTGTGCGTGTATGTGTGTGTTCCTGCGTCACTCCCCCCTCCCCCCGCGCACCCTTACATCACATGTCATAACTTCGTCACTAGAGGGAGGGAAGGGAAAAAAAGTCTCCACCACCTCCAAGGCTTTTGTATGCCAGTGGGTCGATACCAATTTCCAGACTTGCTCAGCGGTGAACGAGGGGGAGGAGATGTAAATATTCCAGGGATGTGTTTATGGCTGGGCTGGACTGGATGTAGGAGTAGCGATTCCTGCCTTTTGCTTCCTCAGTCCATTGGCGGTCATCGGGAATGGAAGAGAAGGAGAGAGAGAGAGGGGGAGAGAGAGAGAGAGGATACTTGTTAGGTAGAGAGGAAAAGCCTTGTCACTTTTATAAATGGAGAGAGAAAGACTTGTCACTTGTAGGCTGGTTAAGTGAAGAGAGAGAGAGAGAGAGAGAGAGAGAGAGAGAGAGAGAGAGAGAGAGAGAGAGAGAGAGAGAGAGAGAGAGAGAGAGAGAGAGAGACAGTACAAAATAAGTATACGTAGTTGACTGTAATCCTTGTCTAGCCTAAGCGTGTATGCAAACTCCTTTAAATACTAGACACATATTAAAGGACACCCATTCATGTGTGTCACCCATCTCTTCTTTTTTTTCTCCCGCGTGATTTCCCCGAGAAAAGAATAGCGATGGACAAGTTTTCAATTCCCTAAAATCAAGTTTGGAATTTTTGTGACTGATCTTTTATAGACTTTGGATTGAATCTTCAGAGGATGAAATTTGAAAGACAGAGAAAGAATGGAATATAGATAACCTTGTTTTTACTGGCATCTATTCTTTTTTTTTATTATCTGAGAGAGAGAGAGAGAGAGAGAGAGAGAGAGAGAGAGAGAGAGAGAGAGAGAGAGAGAGAGAGAGAGAGAGAGAGAGAGAGAGAGAGAGAGAGACCCACTTACTTCCGAGAAAGATAAACTCTGGTGATTGAAGGTAACGCAAGGAGGGAGGGATGGAGGGAGGGAGGGAGGGAGGGAAAAAAGAGGAGTATTCAGTGAAGGGAGAGAAGATTAGGTAGGTAATCAATGACGGGCAAAGAAAGGTAAACCCCCCTAACCCCCCCATACACACACACACACACACACACACACACACACACACACACGTTTGGAACAGGAAAATAAAAAAATCTCTTGTCTCGTCCCAATGTTGATACAGAAAACTGCTCAGGAGAAGAATAACAGCGATAGACTTTAACGTAAACAAGCAAGGATGTCTCAGCAAGGCACTCCTCCTAGCGGTAAATTCGATAGTTTTACAGGGGAAGATAAGGAGATAGGAGATAAACTGTAGCTGAAGAGTGTTTTCTTTCCTTACATTGAAAGAGTACTGGCTAAGGGACAATAATAATATATAAAGAAAAAATCCTGCTAGTCGCTTGAAAGTGTAATACTGAAATACATGAAATAACTGTAATATTTGTAAGTGTAATACTGAAATACATGAAATAACTGTAATATTTGTAAGTGTAATACTGAAATACATGAAATAACTGTAATATTTGTAAGTGTAATACTGAAATACTTGAAATAACTGTAATTCTTGAAAGTATAATACTGAAATACTTTAAATAAATGTAATTCTTGAAAGTGTAATACTGAAATATGAACTTAATTAACTGAAATAGCAGATAAACTGTACATTAGGAGAGTGATTCTGCTTACAAGTGTGATACATAACTTTGCTGAAAGGATGAAAAAGTTGGAGAAGAGAACCAGTGTCTTGGAACAAAAAAAATTAACAACAAAAATAAAAAAAAATGAAGATGAAGGAAAATTACAAGTAGAAAATATAAACAAAAGGAAAAAACAGTGAAAGATGAGTTACAGAATTAGGGAAAGGACCAAGAGGAAAATAATTCTCAACTTTACTTGAATTCCAGAAACACAAGAGAAAGAGAAACAAAACAAAACAAAAGTAGTTGAAGTTATTAAGGAAAAAGAGAACATTGTCGTAGTGGAATAAAAAAAATATGTAGTCATTTTTAAAGTAAGAAAAAGTGATGCCAATTAAACATACAAGAGAGAGGGAAGGAAGTAAAGTGGCTGGAGAGATAATTAAAGTAAGAAAAGAACGCAAACATGGAGGAAGGAAGGAAATAAAGTGTTTAAACTGGAATGATACAAAGAGGGAGGACCGCCCCAAAGGAAGGTACAACTGACAACACAACTATCATCTAAGGAAACTATATCTAGGTCACGAAAGAAAAAATACAAGAACATATGGATAAGGAAAAAAATATATAGAAATAGAAGGTATGGTAGAGGTGTTGAAGATAGGAACAGTGAGGAAAGAAAGTGGAAGGAGAGACTTAGTTATAGGTATATATTCCACTCAAGACTAATGTGTGGAGTAAAGATCATAAGAAAAATATCTGAAGTTAGTGTTGATTTAATATAATGGGAAGAATAGAACACTGGAGGGGAAGGGAAAGGCATAATGCTAAATTTGGAGATGAATAACATGAATAACATTATGACAAAATGAATTAATGAAAAATACAAGAATAAGAGGAAATGAAAACCAAAACTAAACGTGAACTTTAATAAAAAAAACTTGACATTATTGAAAGTTTGAGCTATCGGTGTTCAATTGACTTTCAAGACTGAATAACTCAACTTTGGAGGAAAAAAGGAAAGGGGAGATATGATTGCAGGACATTGAATTTTGAAGGAAGTGGAAAAGTGGAGAGGGAAGATCTGTTTGTATGGGACGCAAGAGGTCATGAGAGAGAGAGAGAGAGAGAGAGAGAGAGAGAGAGAGAGAGAGAGAGAGAGAGAGAGAGAGAGAGAGGGAGAGAAGGGAGAGGGTGACACGTCAAACTTTAATATTAAGGAACGCATTAATAGTGATGAAAAATCTTCCGTAATTAATTTAGCAAATGTGTTTTTGAGGGAAATTTTTCTTGCTCAGCCGCGGTAATATTTTGGGCCCGAGAGTTTGGGGAAACGGTGATGGTGGTGGTGGTGGTGGTGGTGGTGGTGGTGGTGGTGGTGGTGGTGGTGATGGTGGTGGTGGTGGTGGTGGTGGTGGTGGTGGTGGTGGTTGGCTTCCTCATTAGATGAAAAAAAAAAAAAAATATGGCTGGGTAAAGAAAAAAAAAACTATAAAAAAACTGTTAGAAAAAATTATGGCAGGTGAAAAAAAAATTCTGGCT
Source organism: Metacarcinus magister (assembly GCA_029783475.1). Classification (NCBI taxonomy): domain Eukaryota; kingdom Metazoa; phylum Arthropoda; class Malacostraca; order Decapoda; family Cancridae; genus Metacarcinus; species Metacarcinus magister. The sequence goes on along the minus strand of JAPQNM010000029.1, from coordinate 2,626,716 downwards.
GGGAAAAAAAAGTTTGGAAAAAAAAAAATTGTAACTGGAAAGAAACGAAAAAAATAAAATAAAAAAACATTTCAGGTTTTGATTGGACATTTTTCGTGGTGTACATCAAGGGTGACGACTAGGGTACAGGGAGTGGTGGTGGTGGTGGTGGTGGTGGTGGTGGTGGTGGTGGTGGTGGTGGTGGTGGTGGTGGTGGCAGCAGCAGCAGCAGCAACACATCCATTACCTTCCTTGAGTGTCACCTGTTGATTGACGTGACACCACCTTGCTCTTACGTGCAACACTCCTTTCTATACCTCCTCCTCCTCCTCCTCCTCCTCCTCCTCCTCCTCCTCCTCCTCCTCCTCCTCCTCCTTATATAGGTTCATCGTCCTTGGAAGTACTGTATGTGGTACTTTTATTATTATTATTATTATTATTATTATTATTATTATTATTATTATTATTATTATTATCATTATTTTATTATTACTATTATTTCATTGGATTGTTATATTATGTGAGTCGTTTGATGCCCAACAGCCAGGCAGACATACATACATACATACATACATACATACATACATACAGACATACATACATACATACATACATACATACATACAGACTACTTTTAAATACCAGCGTAAGAGGTTGGTATGTTCGCAATGTTATATTAAATTTATAAAACAGAACTTAGTGGATCTCTCTCTCTCTCTCTCTCTCTCTCTCTCTCTCTCTCTCTCTCTCTCTCTCTCTCTCTCTCACTCTCACAAAACAACTGGCATCCATGACAACGTTTATGCAGAATGAAAAATACGTATATAATTGAGAAAGGGGAGTGGGTTCTTCTTCTTCTTCTTCTTCTTCTTCTTCTTCTTCTTCTTCTTTTTGTTTATATTCTTCATCTTGTTCTTGTTATCTTCTTCTTCCTCTTGTTGTTGTTGTGGTTATTATTATTATTATTATTATTATTATTATTATTATTATTATTATTATTATTATTATTATTATTATTATTATTATTATTGTTATCATCATAAAAATAAATAATATAATAGGAGTAATAATTAAAATCATAAAAAAATTTGAGAACCTCCGTCAGTTTTTTATGATTACGTAATTATTATTCTGTATAAAAGTTGTCACAAATGCCCTTTGTTTTCAGAGAGAGAGAGAGAGAGAGAGAGAGAGAGAGAGAGAGAGAGAGAGAGAGAGAGAGAGAGAGAGAGAGAGAGAGAGATCCACTCAGTTCCGGGTTTTATTAATTAAACATGGCATCGTGAACATACCAACCTCGGACGCTGGCATTTAAAACAAGTCTGTCTGTCTGTTTGTCTGCCTGTCTGTCTGTAAATATGTATGTATGTATGTATGTATGTATGAATCTCTCTCTCTCTCTCTCTCTCTCTCTCTCCTCTCTCTCTCTCTCTCTCTCCCCCCGCTAAACAGGCACATAATATTCCTGCACCGTCCCTGGAGTTGCAGCTCTGTGCGAGGTCATGTATTTTCCTCACCTGGTCCCCAAAAAATGAAGGTGTAGTAATTAGGTGTGCGTCAGGGTGTGTGGCACTTTAATTCTGTCTTACTACCAATGTACAGTACGACCTTACCTATTACTCCCCTCTCCTACCTCTCTCCCTCCCTCTCCTTCCCTCCTCAACGTGCGTAGCGAGGTAGGATATTATTAGTTATTATCTCGTTGTTAATTGTTGTTGTACTCTGATAGTTGCGTTGTGTGTAGTTGAGTTTGAATGATTGCTATGAGTTATGAATGTTATAATTGTGATAGCGAGGTGAGGTGATACTGCGGTGACTGAGTACTATTTGCTGCTGTGTTGAAGGAAGGTGAAATGTTATGAGCCAGGTGTGTTAGTGAATTGAACGGTTATTTCTGGATGTAAAGAGTTGATTTTTGATGTTAACAGTTCATGCGTGATATAAAATAATGTAAGCAATTAATTGTTTTTATATTATCAGGTAGTATTTGATATGAACAGTATGTTAATGATATAAACCAGTAAATTATCAATATAAAATAGCTCATTCTGATGTAAAAGTTATTTTTTTTATGTCAATAGTTTGAGTAATGAGAGTAATCATCGTAATGACACAGCAATGTGGAATGATAAGGAAACGAGTCAGAACACTTTGCTGCTGCTATGTTAAAAAAAAATATTCAATACTAAAATAAGGCGTTTATTCTCACGGAAAATATAATAAATAATGCTCCTCTGTAATTATCATAATACATGTGTTAGAAATGCAATATAAATGTTGGAGGTTTTTATGATATCAATGTGCATATTTATTTACGTTGGATTTTCTGCGTCGTAAACATTGCTTAGGGAGCGTGTGCGTGTTTATGTGTGTGTACAGTCACGGGGAATCTGTACCAGGCTCTTCCTAACCATTATACCGAATCAGGCGACATATGTCACCTCCTTTTTCATGGGATCTGTCATTGGCTAACCTCCAGTGACCCGTCCTTCACCTTAATCCTCAAGTCATCCTACTCTTCGCCATTTTTATCACCAGTGCCCTTATCCTTGACCCCCCCTATCTCTCTCTCTCTCTCTCTCTCTCTCTCTCTCTCTCTCTCTCTCTCTCTCTCTCTCTCTCTCTCTCTCTCTCTCTCTCTCTCTACATATTAAATTAAGATATATGATGAAGTAATATAATTTCTTCAGGAGTACATTTCTTTAGGCTCGTGACTGTACGTGTGTGTGTACATACGTGTGATCCTTGCTGATTGAGTGTCCACGGAATACGGTCATGTCATGTATTATGTGTGTACCTACATCCACCGAGACCCTGTAACACGCACATGCACGAAAGACTTACACATACATATACTGGACGACGGTAGTGGTGGTGATGGTGGTGGTGGTGATGGTGGTGGTGGTGGTGGTGGTGGTGGTGGTGAAATAATCCGGCCCACCTTTGGCACCAGTGAACTCGGGATCCGCCATGTTTACGCGGACGATCTCGTAATCCCGCTAATTAGAAGCCGCGGTGGGCGTGACGGCAGGTGTAATTACCTTGCCACCGCGACGCTGATTGTGACGTCATGGCAGTGTGAGGGAGGCAGGGAGGGAAGGGAAGGAAGGAAGGGAGAGAAAAGATAAAAAAAAAAAGGGAGAGACTGCAACCTAAGGAAATGAAGGAGGTACTGAAAAAAAAATGGATAGAGGGAGGGAGGGAAGGTAGGAGGCTATATAAGTAAGGTGAGAGGGAAAAAAAGTGTGAGGCAAAAAGTATAATGGGTAATAAAAGGAGGGAAGGGAAGCGAGGCAGGAAAGGAGTGTTGAAGGGACAGAGGAGGGAGGGCAGAGGAGGTGGTGGCTGTCAGATGGAATAGATTCTGTGTGGGAAGATAGCAACATTGCGGATTAAAGTATTGCAATGGCCGCTGCTGCAATAATCATGAGAGAGAGAGAGAGAGAGAGAGAGAGAGAGAGAGAGAGAGAGAGAGAGAGAGAGAGAGAAAGAGAGAAAGAGAGAAAGTGGAGCAAGCATTACGACAAACTGTAGTGAAGTGAGGATACAAAAATTACAACATAACTGTATTCACTTATTACATTATTTCTGTTTTATTATTATTATTATTATTTAGCTCAAAGAATCCCTGCCAGCTACAGCAGGTTATCATCTCTGCTGTAGTCATGTAGTGTTGATACAGCCACAGATACATAGACAAACACAAACATAGGTAGGGAGTCTGTAGAGTGTTATCTTGATTCTTGTTCTCTGAGGAAATCATTGCTGTCCTAATTTTATGATTCCTTCAGGTGTGACGCCCGAGAGACAAACAACAGGTAATTTGGAGGG
>JAPQNM010000029.1:2615406-2617906 GCA_029783475.1 Metacarcinus magister | reverse complement strand
ATTATATTACTATTTATCGTAACTGTCGATAGAGGGCGAGGTGAGCAACAAGGCGGAAGTCTCACACCTTTAGGCAATCAGTAAACATGTATATATGCATGTATTATGTATGTATGTATGTATGTATGTACTTATGTATGTACGCTGCGTTAAACTTTATAATTACGCCTTCAAACAGGAGTAGGGTGGGAGGAGGGGTTGGTGTGTCCCAGGGGCGTGCACCTCTCAGGCTTATCACGTATTCTTTTAGCGAGTTGTTTGTGATGTGGACGGCACGTTGCTCCTAAAGTGATTCCATGATGAGCACGTGTATTGATCAGCGGTGGCCGACAGTGTGCTGGGCGGGGAGCAAACCCAGGTACTCCACTCACACGCTATACAGGAGGAAAAAGTAGTGAAATGCATAGTGCAAACACACACACACACACACGCACACAGGCTCTCTCTATTTTTATTATTTTTTCTCTATCTATCTATCTATCTATGTATCTATCTCTCTCTCAATCCCTCTCTTTGTGCCTGCGTGCGTCTGGATGCTGTATGCTAGCGGGCGTGACAGGGAAGGATTTATCTGGCAAATTAGTGCTGCTATCCTCCGCTGATGGCGTAATGGCGCGGCATTATAAAAGTAATTTTGATATGATAGTTAATACACGCTGGGGCTATTAGGGTCATGATGTGCCTTGATGGGCCTCCCTGTCACCTGTATATACCTGTGCTTTTACCTGTACCTGTGCCTGTAGTGAGAGAGAGAGAGAGAGAGAGAGAGAGAGGGAGAGGGAGAGAGAGAGAATACGTGATTACATTTATATTATTTTTGGCAACATGGCATTTAGTGATGTGAATATAATTTGCCTCTGCACCGTTATTGTAGTTGTTGTTGTTATTATTATTATTATTATTATTATTATTATTACTATTATTATTATTATGTTCTATTATGCGTCAGTTGGGTATCTAGAGGCCAACCTTGACCTAGTTTAGTAATGTGGTGTTTCCTTGTCTGCACCTGTACGCCGGGGAGGGAGAGTGGAGTTTTGTGCTTCCCTGTGGTGTTTAAAAGTGATCCGCCCTTGTAAACGTGGCTGTTGTGTTTCCCGTGACCCCTGGGACCTGACCTCTTGCTCGCTTCTCCTTCTAGTTACACACACACACACACACACACACACACACACACACACACACACACACACACACACACACACACACACACACGTATGTTTTTTGTCTTCCTGTGCACCTCCCTAGTTTCATTCCTACCTACATAACACGCAAGATATCAGCTGAGAGAGAGAGAGAGAGAGAGAGAGAGAGAGAGAGAGAGAGAGAGAGAGAGAGAGAGAGAGAGAGAGAGAGAGAGAGAGAGAGAGAGAATCTTTCCCTCATCAAGTCTGAAGATCAAGACTTAACAGATGTGTGGCTCTGTTAAGTAGCTCTTAGGGGAAACAGAAGGGGACTCAGAACTTCGGGTGACAATACTTAAGGAGGAGTTAGTTCTACTGGTCCATGTATCTTTGTCTTAATTATGGAAGTTTTAGCTGGAGGAAGATTGGATTGTGTTCCGTGGTGCAAGGTTTTCGTGAATAATATTTCATTCTACCTATATCACCTGTAAGGAATTGTGGAGAGAAAACTGGATGAATGGAGGAGGGAATTGAAAGAGAAAGAGAGAGAGAGAGGGTTGGAGATCACCACGAAAAACAACAACAATATTTAAGCTTCAACGGGCAAGCACGGAATGTGTGTCTACCTACAAGGGGAGAGACCCAAGAAAGTGGAAACATTGTAATTCCTGTCATCAACGGTAGCAGGAAAGGATCGCAAAATTGAATCATAGAAAGCAGTCAGGGTGAAAAAAAGTGGAGAAAGATAACAGGAGTACTATGTGATGGAAGGATTAATGGGAGAGTCGAGGGTCAAGGTGGACAAGACAGTATTAAGTAAGACTAGCTATGATGTTTGAGGCAGAAACTTGGCTGGTGAAGAGAGGACATGAACAGAAAATAGATGCTGCAGATACGAGAATGTTACGAAGGATGTGTAGAGTAACTGAGTCGGATAAGATTAGAAGATTAGGAACGAGAGTATGACAGAGACAATGAGAGTGTGGAAATTATGAAAGAAAATGTTTAAGTGAAGGTTGAAGTGTGACGTAGACGTTAAGATAGAAGAAGAAAGTGATTCAATTCAAAGCAAAAAGGAAGACCGACAAAAAAGTGAATCTATTTTATATATTAAGAAGACATGAGGGATGAGATGTTATACGAGAATGATGTGTTTGACGGAAATGAGTGAACGATGATAAGGAAGTCTAGTGATCCCTAATGAAAGTGAGAAAACCTGAAGACAAAGAAGAAAAGTTTATGCCGTGGGCGGGTGTGTGGTTCGCCTCTCCAGGTAAGGACTAACACGTGTCTCTCTCTGTGTGTGTGTGTGTGTGTGTGTGTGTGTGTGTGTGTGTGTGTGTGTGTGTGTGTGTGTGTGTGTGTGTGTGTGACGT
>JAPQNM010000029.1:2607906-2610406 GCA_029783475.1 Metacarcinus magister | reverse complement strand
GATATGTAGGTATTGATGATTAATAATACCAACAATAACACCAATAATGATAAATAAATATTAATGATAAAAATATATATTAATGATAAAAATATATATTAATGATAAAAATAAATATTAATGATAAATATATATTAATGATAAAAATTTATATTAATGATAAAAATATATATTAATGATAAAAATATATATTAATGATAAAAATATATATTAATGATAAAAATATATATTAATGATAAAAATATATATTAATGATAAAAATATATATTAATGATAAAAATAAATAATAATGATAAAAATAAATAATAATGATAAAAATAAATATCAATGATAAAAATAAATATTAATGATAAAAATAAATATTAATGATAAAAATAAATATTAATGATAAAAATAAATATTAATGATAAAAATAAATATTAATAATAAAAATAAATATTGGCGCTAATTGGTCCACTGAAGACTATTTAAGAAGGAAGACACAGAGGAGGAGGAGGAGGAGGAGGAGGAGGAGGGGGGAGGGGGAGGAGGGGGAGAATATTATGATTTTTCTGTAGGAGTTTGGAGAGAGAGAGAGAGAGAGAGAGAGAGAGAGAGAGAGAGAGAGAGAGAGAGAGAGAGAGAGAGAGAGAGAGAGAGAGAGAGAGAGAGAGAGAGCGCGCGATAGAGATAGAGAGATAAATAGAGAGAATAAATAGTTTTAGGCGTATCACACATGCGTATATAGTGTTTAATATTATAGTAATGATGAAACTGAGTCCAGATTCGTGTTCAGTTTGACTGAAAACCTTTAGGTACAAATTTTCATGAAATTCTGAGGTGTGGAAATTTTTCACGAAATTTTCAAGGGTGACACCTTAGAATTTTTTCATGAAATCATGTTTTTCAAAATAACTCGAAAAGTATGAGGTTTACATAAAAAACATTCGTAATAGTAAATATAGAGCAGGAGACGTCCGTTCCTTTGAGCTTTACTAGAATGTAATTGGAATGTAAGTAATGGAGATATTGATATATTTGTATTTTACACGAAACTTCTACTTAATTACATTTTTCTCCTAAACCAAAAGAGTAATTTACAAACGGATGACACCATCAGCTAGAACTTGTCAAGCTGAACAACTTTGTTTCTATACATCTTTGTTGTAGGACTAATACTTTACTTGTAAAATGACTAAACTATTTTGAACTCAAATTCTGGTGGAAATCTTCGGGCCAAAAATTTAACGAATCCATTTTCATCACAAATCCACGAAAACTTATATTGAAGTTAAAGGTTTTGAAATTAATAATAATACATGTTAAGGAAGTGTTGCTGTTGGAGTAAATAAATATTAATAATTATAATAATAAATATTAATGATAAAAAAAAATATTAATGATAAAAATAAATATTAATGATAAAAATAAATATTAATGATCAAAATTAATAATAATGATAAAAATAAATATTAATGATAAAAATAAATATAAATGATAAAAATAAATATTAATGATAAAAATAAATATTAATGATAAAAATAAATATTAATGATAAAAATAATTATTAATGAAAAAAATAAATAATAATGATAAAAATAAATATTAATGATAAAAATAAATATTAATAATAAAAATAAATATTAATGATAAAAATAAATATTAATGATAAAAATAAATATTGATGATAAAAATAAATATTGGTGATAAAAATAAATATTGGTGATAAAAATAAATATTGGTGATAAAAATAAATATTGATGATAAAAATAAATATTGATGATAAAAATAAATATTAATGATAAAAATAAATATTAATGATAAAAATAAATATTAATGATAAAAATAAATATTAATGATAAAAATAAATATTAATGATAAAAATATATATTAATGATAAAAATATATATTAATGATAAAAATAAATATTAATGATAAAAATATATATTAATGATAAAAATATATATTAATGATAAAAATAAATATTAATGATAAAAATATATATTAATGATAAAAATATATATTAATGATAAAAATAAATATTAATGATAAAAATAAATATTAATGATAAAAATATATATTAATGATAAAAATATATATTAATGATAAAAATAAATATTAATTATAAAAATAAATATTAATGATAAAAATAAATATTAATGATAAAAATAAATATTAATGATAAAAATATATATTAATGATAAAAATATATATTAATGATAAAAATATATATTAATGATAAAAATAAATATTAATGATAAAAATAAATATTAATGATAAAAATAAATAATAATGATAAAAATAAATATTAATGATAAAAATATATATTAATGATACAAATATATATTAATGATAAAAATATATATTAATGATAAAAATAAATATTAATGATAAAAATATATATTAATGATAAAAATATATATTAATGATAAAAATATATATTAATGATAAAAATAAATATTAATGATAAAAATAAATATTAATGATAAAAATAAATATTAATGATAAAAATAAATAATAA
>JAPQNM010000029.1:2575406-2602906 GCA_029783475.1 Metacarcinus magister | reverse complement strand
ATATATATTAATGATAAAAATATATATTAATGATAAAAATAAATATTAATGATAAAAATAATATTAATGATAAAAATAAATATTAATGATAAAAATAATATTAATGATAAAAATATATATTAATGATAAAAATATATATTAATGATAAAAATATATATTAATGATAAAAATAAATATTAATGATAAAAATAATATTAATGATAAAAATATATTAATGATAAAAATATATATTAATGATAAAAATAAATATTAATGATAAAAATAAATATTAATGATAAAAATAAATATTAATGATAAAAATATATATAATGATAAAAATAATATTAATGATAAAAATATATATTAATGATAAAAATATATATTAATGATAAAAATATATATTAATGATAAAAATAAATATTAATGATAAAAATATATATTAATGATAAAAATATATATTAATGATAAAAATAAATATTAATGATAAAAATAAATATTAATGATAAAAATAAATATTAATGATAAAAATAAATATTAATGATAAAAATATATATTAATGATAAAAATATATATTAATGATAAAAATAAATATTAATGATAAAAATATATATTAATGATAAAAATATATATTAATGATAAAAATATATATTAATGATAAAAATATATATTAATATATTAATGATAAAAATAAATATTAATGATAAAAATAAATATTAATGATAAAAATAAATATTAATGATAAAAATATATATTAATGATAAAAATATATATTAATGATAAAAATATATATTAATGATAAAAATATATATTAATGATAAAAATATATATTAATGATAAAAATATATATTAATGATAAAAATAAATATTAATGATAAAAATATATATTAATGATAAAAATATATATTAATGATAAAAATATATATTAATGATAAAAATATATATTAATGATAAAAATATATATTAATGATAAAAATAAATATTAATGATAAAAATAAATATTAATGATAAAAATATATATTAATGATAAAAATAAATATAATGATAAAATAATATTAATGATAAAAATATATATTAATGATAAAAATATATATTAATGATAAAAATATATATTAATGATAAAAATAAATATTAATGATAAAAATATATATTAATGATAAAAATATATATTAATGATAAAAATAAATATTAATGATAAAAATAAATATTAATGATAAAAATAAATAATAATGATAAAAATAAATATTAATGATAAAAATATATATTAATGATAAAAATATATATTAATGATAAAAATATATATTAATGATAAAAATATATATTAATGATAAAAATAAATATTAATGATAAAAATAAATATTAATGATAAAAATAAATATTAATGATAAAAATATATATTAATGATAAAAATATATATTAATGATAAAAATAATATTAATGATAAAAATATATATTAATGATAAAAATATATATTAATGATAAAAATAAATATTAATGATAAAAATAAATATTAATGATAAAAATAAATATTAATGATAAAAATAAATATTAATGATAAAAATAATATTAATGATAAAAATATATATTAATGATAAAAATATATATTAATGATAAAAATATATATTAATGATAAAAATATATATTAATGATAAAAATATATATTAATGATAAAATAAATATTAATGATAAAAATAAATATTAATGATAAAAATAAATATTAATGATAAAAATAAATATTAATGATAAAAATATATATTAATGATAAAAATATATATTAATGATAAAAATATATATTAATGATAAAAATATATATTAATGATAAAAATATATATTAATGATAAAAATATATATTAATGATAAAAATATATATTAATGATAAAAATAAATATTAATGATAAAAATAAATATTAATGATAAAAATATATATTAATGATAAAAATATATATTAATGATAAAAATATATATTAATGATAAAAATATATATTAATGATAAAAATAAATATTAATGATAAAAATAAATATTAATGATAAAAATAAATATTAATGATAAAAATAAATATTAATGATAAAAATAAATATTAATGATAAAATATATATTAATGATAAAAATATATATTAATGATAAAATATATATTAATGATAAAAATAAATATTAATGATAAAAATAAATATTAATGATAAAAATATATATTAATGATAAAAATATATATTAATGATAAAAATAAATATTAATGATAAAAATAAATATTAATGATAAAAATAAATATTAATGATAAAAATAAATATTAATGATAAAAATAATATTAATGATAAAAATAATATTAATGATAAAAATAATATTAATGATAAAAATAAATATTAGTGATAAAAATAAATATAATGATAAAAATAAATATTAATGATAAAAATAAATATTAATGATAAAAATAAATATTAATGATAAAAATATATATTAATGATAAAAATATATATTAATGATAAAAATATATATTAATGATAAAAATATATATTAATGATAAAAATATATATTAATGATAAAAATATATATTAATGATAAAAATAATATTAATGATAAAAATATATATTAATGATAAAAATATATATTAATGATAAAAATAAATATTAATGATAAAAATAAATATTAATGATAAAAATAAATATTAATGATAAAAATAAATATTAATGATAAAAATATATATTAATGATAAAAATATATATTAATGATAAAAATATATATTAATGATAAAAATAAATATTAATGATAAAAATAAATATTAATGATAAAAATAAATAATAATGATAAAAATAAATATTAATGATAAAAATAATATTAATGATAAAAATATATATTAATGATAAAAATATATATTAATGATAAAAATATATATTAATGATAAAAATATATATTAATGATAAAAATATATATTAATGATAAAAATAAATATTAATGATAAAAATATATATTAATGATAAAAATATATATTAATGATAAAAATATATATTAATGATAAAAATAATATTAATGATAAAAATAATATTAATGATAAAAATAAATATTAATGATAAAAATAAATATTAATGATAAAAATAAATATTAATGATAAAAATAAATATTAATGATAAAAATAAATATTAATAATAAAAATAAATATTAATGATAAAAATAAATATTAATGATAAAAATAAATATTGATGATAAAAATAAATATTGGTGATAAAAATAAATATTGGTGATAAAAATAAATATTGATGATAAAAATAAATATTGGTGATAAAAATAAATAATAATGGTAAAAATAAATATTGATGATAAAAATAAATATTGGTGAAAAAAATAAATATTGGTGATAAAAATAAATATTGATGATAAAAATAAATATTAATGATAAAAATAAATATTAATGATAAAAATAAATATTAATGATAAAAATAAATATTAATGATAAAAATAAATATTAATGATAAAAATAAATAATAATGATAAAAATAAATATTAATGATAAAAATATATATTAATGATAAAAATATATATTAATGATAAAAATATATATTAATGATAAAAATAAATATTGATGATAAAAATAAATATTAATGATAAAAATAAATATTAATGATAAAAATAAATATTAGTGATAAAAATAAATAATAATGATAAAAATAAATATTAATGATAAAAATAAATATTAATGATAAAAATAAATATTAATGATAAAAATAAATATTAATGATACAAATAAATATTAATGATAAAAATATATATTAATGATAAAAATAAATATTAATGATAAAAATATATATTAATGATAAAAATATATATTAATGATAAAAATAAATATTAATGATAAAAATAAATATTAATGATAAAAATATATATTAATGATAAAAATATATATTAATGATAAAAATAATATTAATGATAAAAATATATATTAATGATAAAAATAAATATTAATGATAAAAATATATATTAATGATAAAAATATATATTAATGATAAAAATATATATTAATGATAAAAAATAAATATCAATGATAAAAATAAATATTAATGATAAAAATATATATTAATGATAAAAATATATATTAATGATAAAAATAAATATTAATGATAAAAATATATATTAATGATAAAAATATATATTAATGATAAAAATATATATCAATGATAAAAAATAAATATCAATGATAAAAATAAATATTAATGATAAAAATATATATTAATGATAAAAATATATATTAATGATAAAAATATATATTAATGATAAAATTATATATTAATGATAAAAAATAAATATTAATGATAAAAATAAATATTAATGATAAAAATAAATATTGATGATAAAAATAAATATTAATGATAAAAATAAATATTAATGATAAAAATAAATATTAGTTATAAAAATAAATAATAATGATAAAAATAAATATTAATGATAAAAATAAATATTAATGATAAAAATAAATATTAATGATAAAAATATATATTAATGATAAAAATATATATTAATGATAAAAATATATATTAATGATAAAAATATATATTAATGATAAAAATATATATTAATGATAAAAATATATATTAATGATAAAAATATATATTAATGATAAAAATGAATATTAATGATAAAAATATATATTAATGATAAAAATATATATTAATGATAAAAATATATATTAATGATAAAAATATATATTAATGATAAAAATATATATTAATGATAAAAATAAATATTATTGATAAAAATAAATATTAATGATAAAAATAAATAATAATGATAAAAATAAATAATAATGATAAAAATAAAAAATAATGATAAAAATAAATATTAATGATAAAAATAAATATTAATGATAAAAATAAATAATAATGATAAAAATAAATATTAAATATAAAAATAAATAATAATGATAAAAATAAATAATAATGAGAAAAATAAATATTAATGATAAAAATAAATATTAATGATAAAAATAAATATTCATGATAAAAATAAATATTAATGATAAAATTAAATAATAATGATTAATATTTATTTTTATCATTAATATTTATTTTTATCATTATTATTTATTTTTATTTTATCATTACTATTTATTTCTTACCATTATTATCTATTTTTATCATTAATATTTATTTTTATCATTAATATTTATTTTTATCATTATTATTTATTTTTATCATTAATATTTATTTTTATCATTAATATTTATTTTTATCATTAATATTTATTTTTATCATTAATATTTATTTATGTCTGTCTGTCTGTTTCTATTTGTTTGTCTGTTTCTCTCTCTCTCTCTCTCTCTCTCTCTCTCTCTCTCTCTCTCTCTCTCTCTCTCTCTCTCTCTCTCTCTCTCTCTCTCTCTCTCTCTCTCTCTCTTTCATCTATTGATTACGAACGGAAGTGTCATCGGTAAGGTCCTGATTGATTTTTTTGGGTATTTTTATTTTTATTATATCTATCTATCTATCTCTTTTTATCCTACGTACACAGCCTACAAACACAACCCACACACACACACACACACAGGCCCCCCACCCACCCCATGACCACGTTGCACGACACTATCACGGACACTATAACATTTACGTAGCCTCACCCCGATGCTCTTACCTCACCTCTCCAATATGTATTCAAATTCTTAGCTGTGGAAATAGAATATGAATACATGAATAATCAACTAAGTGAGGGATGCACACTGAAAAAAGAAATGCATGCGGATAAAAAATGAGGTAGAGAGAGAGAGAGATAGATAATAAAAAATGAACATGACTTTACGATAAGGATAAAGGTTGAGCGAGGTAGAGTGACAGTTAGGTCAAATTTGTGAAGGATGAATAATGTTTGTGTACTAAACTGGAACTCACGTAGCTGTAGGTTATTCATTCTTTTCTTGGGTTGTGTTTGTTTGTGTAGTATTCATTTGATTATTCATTGGAAGTTGTGGGTCTTGGGGGTGGGTGGGTGGGTCAGGGGTGGGTGGGTGAGGTGAGGTGAGGCGGTGGTGTGGTTAGGAAGTTATGAGGTCACTGGGATATGAAGTCATTTTCCTCGTAATCTACTTGTTCATTGTGTGTGTGTGTGTGTGTGTGTGTGTGTGTGTGTGTGTGTGTGTGTGTGTGTGTGTGTGTGTGTGTGTGTTGAAGGACTTGATTATTGTATTGTACGAGCAAACAAATGGTTCTAAAGTAAATAAACAGACGAAATTATAAAAAAATTCCTTATTCCTATTACTGCAGATTGAAAAATAAGAACAAAAACAGGAATAAGTAGAGAGCGTGTGTGTGTTTTTGTTTTATTTTTTCTGTGTGTGTGTGCGTGTATGCGTGTGTGTGTGTATGTGGGTATATATTGCATAATACAACCCATTAATAATTACATCATAAACAGAAATGTAAACAACAATGTAAACAGTGGTGGGCAGGTCCTCTCTTGGACGTGATGGTGGTAGCCTCAACTGGAAGTCATTTAGCAGGACGAAGCAACACACTCCTAGGTCACTAACGGGCTTAACTTGACCCTCACTGTCTAGTCCGCGTGGGAATGAATTTTACTCATTTTCTGTAATATGATAACACCTCCCCCCTTTTTGAACCCACCTCAACCCTCCTTACCCCTCTTACCTCCCTTACCCCCCATCATCACCCTCCCCGCACACACACTATCTCTGGTAACACATTTTCAGTTTATTTGCGTAAAATTTTGCTTGGTGATGGTGGCGGTGTGTGTGTGTGTGTGTGTGTGTGTGTGTGTGTGTGTGTGTGTGTGTGTGTGTGTTAAAACTGTACACACCACACTCATTCACCTTTCGTTATACATAGGTAAATGCAGGTACACACACACACACACACACACACACACACACACACACACACACACACACACACACACACACACACATTACATTTCCTTTCACACACAGAAGCACCACAAAACACATCTACCATTGTATTCAAGCAACCATATAAATAAATGCTTAACTTATACTTTTAAATAATACAATACAAATACAAATAAAAAAGTAGAGAAAATATATATACATACGAAACTTTTTAAAGCGGCTTGAAATAAAAGGGAATTATTGGATTTAAAACACAAACCCAAATTAAAGTCATTGTGTTGCATTCAGGTACCCCCCGCCCCCCCACCCCCCCCAAAAAAAAAGGAAAAAAAGAAAAAAAAAAAGATAAGTGTTTTAGTGTATTAAATCAAAACTGTAAATAACCAATAGAGAGAAAAAGTGTATTGGTAGCCTTTTCCTCCTCTCTCCCTCCCCTCACCCTCACCCTCACCCCCCCCCCAACACGGCGTACTGTCCCTAGATAATACAGCATCACAGCGTACAATAATTACACTCCACCAACATGCAGATTATTGGTCGTCGGCCCTAACGGAAGCGGCTAATTGGCTGGCTTCGATTTATGTGTGTTTGAGGCTGGGTCGAGAAAGCGGCAAATCACAGGTATGGTCGCCCCTAAACCTTGACGCCGCCGTGATTACAGGTGAATATTACGGGCGGGAGAGGCGCCGGGACTAAGTTGGCCCATTATAGGCTGAGTTATTCGCTAATTGTGTAAACTTGCGCCACATTGCTCTGCCATTTTGGGGATGGATGGCCCGCCCGCCCCGCCTCTGTCGCCTGTCATCTTAATGGGCGGGGGGGGCGGGGTGGGTGGGGTCAAGGGGTGTTGTTATGGTTGTTTTTTTGTTTATTATTTGTGTTGTTATTGTTGTTGTTGTTGTTATTGTTATTATTATTATTATTATTATTATTGTATGGTAGTAGTAGTAGTGTTACTTTATTCATTATTTTTCTTTTATTATGTTATTATTATTATTATTATTATTATTATTGTTATTATTATTGTTATTATTTTGCTCTTCTTCCTTTCCCATTTTCTTTATACACCTCCTCCTCCTCTTCCTCTTCCTCCTCCTCCTCCTCCTTTACCCATATTACAGCAAAAGAGAGAGAGAAAAAAAAAAAAGAGAAAGGGGGAGAGAGAGAGAGAGAAGGATCGTCAAATTTCCATATTATACATTTATTCATTTTTTCAGGCTCGTTTCTGGTCTGCTTACTACTTATCATGCATAATATTCTGTTCGGGAAACAACATGCAGCCTCCACCACAACCATGCAATACAGAAAGAAAAAAAAAAATTATTACCATGCATCTAAACACACATTTGCGTTCCCCCTAAAACTACTATGCAATCAAGCCCAGTAATGTATGGTAACCAAATTATGCATGCCTGCCTACCTCCCTCCTCTCCTCTCCTCTCTCTCTCCTTCTCTCTCTTCCTCCATGTTCACTTCAGTATTATATTTCCTGGTTGTGTGTGTGTGTGTGTGTGCGCGTATGTGTGTGTGTGTGTGTGTGTGTGTTTCTCTCTCTTGTCCTTCTACATGCAACTCGTCCAAGTCTTATTCTCTTTCCTCCTCCTCCTTCTCCTCCTCCTCCTCCTCCTCCTCCTCCTCCTCCTCCTCCTCCTCCTCCTCCTCCTCCTCCTCCTCCTGCTACATACGTGAGACACACTAATCACCTCATTATCAACAGGTGAGGGAGTAAGAATGGCCCTTGATGGCTTTATAATCTGGAGTAATTGTTGCGAATTAAACGAATCTACGACCATTTGTGTGTTGCGATCGTGTCGTTGTGTGGCTTCTTTGTTTCTTGTTCTTTGTCACGTATCTTGTAGCTGAGAGAGAGAAAAAGAGAAAGAAAGAGAGAGAGAGAGAGAGTAAGAAGACACACACACACACACTGGTAGTAATAGAGTAAACATCATACGTATCACCAATCTTGCTTGCAGTAGTCATCAAGAGACATTAAACAGCATTCCCAGGCGGCACTAAACACAATATTAGAGGCACTGACCAAGAAACTCATTAAGAATCTGTGACCAGGATTCGATTCCACGCTGAGGTCATTATACTGTCAAGGAGAGCTGATCAGATGACAAATTATTCATGGAGGAGGAGGAGGAGGAGGAGGAGGAGGAGGAGGAGGAGGAGGAGGAGGAGGAGTGCAAATGAGAACAATGGAAGAACAGACAGCAACAGCCCTACTGGACCTAACAAGGCTGTCCGTGTGGCTGCACTACAAAAGGAAAGCAAAGTGGAAGGCTCCTCCCCACCCACCCTTCCCTCCAGCTAAAGTAGGCCGGAAGAGGAAGCGATACCATGTAGTATAGACAAACTAACATGGAATTTGTATGTGAAAATATGTCTCATTTGGTTTTAGATTGGCTATCTCAACTTCCCTCCCTCACCTGTTTGCTTCTTCCTGTTAGGCTTCGTTAAGTATTTAGACCAAGTTAGAGACTGCCCTGTGTGTGTGTTATTCACTATGGTCTAGGGGGTCACGCGCTGGACTCGTGATCGTCAGCCATTACCCTCCATGAAAGAGTCACAGCTTATAGAGACGGATCTATGGGTAAGGGAATATGTATGTGGGTGTGAATGTAACTGTGATTCTCTCTCTCTCTCTCTCTCTCTCTCTCTCTCTCTCTCTCTCTCTCTCTCTCTCTCTCTCTCTCTCTCTCTCTCTCTCTCTCTCTCTCTCTCTCTCTCGTATAGTTGTGATGTATTCCGTGTATCATTCTAGTATTTGTGGGAAAAAGGTTATCGATACAATTTTTCAACATAAAAATACCTACATTCATGGTTATTTCCGCAAAGCTCAGTCTTAGTTTAACAAAGCCTCCAGATTACGACCAATATCCTGCTTGTCGGGGTAATTGTAGACTAGTAGTATTGATTTTACGATATAGTTCAATACAATACGTGCAGGTGGTGGAAATTTGTCCTCAACAGCAGTATATAGGAAGCTGTGAAAGGAGAGTGTAGTGTGCAGAGGAGAAAAGGTAGATGGTATGGTGGAGGTGAGCCCGGTGTAGTTAGTTAGCCTGCCAGGTAAGACAGCAACGTGGCTTCACTGTTTCTCTTTGTAACTGTTTCATCACCAGGCATTGTGTGAGAGTGAGTGTTTGTCTTGGTTCCCTGCTGGTGATGAAAGTGATCGAGGTGTTAAAATACTAGTTGAAGGGTGTCAGTGTAAGGGTTGCTCACTGCCCTCCTACCTGCCTGTGTGTGTGTGTGTGTGTGTGTGGTGTGATCGGGAGTGGAGGCTCGGAACAGTACGTAGCAGTGTTTGGTGACCAGTAGGTAGAATGATAATAGGTATTCATATGCAACTATATACTTATTTATCTATCTATATCTATCTATCTATCTATTAATCTATCTATCTATTTACACACAAACCAATACTAATAGCATGGCATTCGTCTCGCCAAGCTTGCCTCTCCTTCCTTCCTTCCTTCCTTCCTCCTTCTATCCTTCCTTCCTTCCTTCCTTCCGTATAATAAAGAAACAAACGCTAGAATTCCAGATTGTCACCGCCTTTAAAACTTGACTCAATGAACCTCTTAACTTTGCTGGATTTAATCAGCCACATTCTTCCTCCCTCGGGGCGAGAAGTCTGCCTCGGTTTGAATATGCTTATTACAGTGAGAGAGAGAGAGAGAGAGAGAGAGAGAGAGAGAGAGAGAGAGAGAGAGAGAGAGAGAGAGAGAGAGAGAGAGAGAGAGAGAGAGAGAGAGATACATTAGCCAGGCACATGAGTTAATCTTGTTTAATACAGCTTTTCCTTGTTTAATACAGGTTTATGCCGTGTATGCATTGAGGTGCTTTCAAAAACTGTTCATTATCTGTTTTTTTTACACTTTACTGAGCTTACTCCTCCTTCTTTGCTGTCTTTTTGTCCACTTTGCTGTTTTTTTTGTCTCTATCAAGTAGATATTATAGTAGTAGTGTAGCTAAACAGACAGCTTCGTAAGGTCTAGTAGGACTGTTGCTGTCTGTTCTTCCTTTGTACTCCTTTTATCTCTCAGTAGTGCTTGTAGTTTCTCGCTGGACTAGACATTCCTGAGTTGTTCTTCACTTCTTACTTTTTTTTTCTCATGTCCAATTTTTTTTTCTCCTACAACTTGACATAAGATTGCAATGAAGTCTTTCTTTTCTTTATACATTTCAGGTACGCTCAGATTGTACTTAAATTAGGCTGTACTATCTCTCATGCATAGATACACACACACACACTCTCTCTCTCTCTCTCTCTCTCTCTCTCTCTCTCTCTCTCTCTCTCTCTCTCTCTCTCTCTCTCTCTCTCTCTCTCTCTCTCTCTCTCTTAGCCTAGATAAATCACATGAGGCACTGAATCACAATGTCCCTTCACACTGCACACACTTTACCTCGCCTTCACAGCTTCATCAGGAGGGTTTAACCTAAGCAGATTTCCCACCATTTCCCTGACACACTGCGAGGCAAAGCTGGAGTAGATTGACAGAAGTTTTCTAACACTTGATCATTATGTAGTGTAGTGTAACCCTTCATACTCAGGTGGTGTGTGCATTTGTGTTAGTATTGTTTAATTGGTTGCTACTTCATATTACGTGGTGATTATTAATTGTCTGATCGGTTTTATATAGACAGGAAACTTATGGATCAAGAATTAAATATGAGAGAGGTGTTCACTATGGTTGACAGTGTCCTCTATCGGTAAACTTTCGTACTAGTTTAGCGACTGTCTGGCTTCTTGGACACTGTAGTTTACGTTCCATGGCTTTTGTAGGACGTCATATTTTAGATCCATATGTTAGAACTGATCATAATTTTTTCCGTTTAGTAAAATGATGAGTTTACTTTTTATAATACTGCTTTGTTTACTAAAAGCACTCCATCCCAATTCTTTCTTGATGCTTGACTACGTTTACTTTTAACTAAGCTTCTCTATTGAGCTTTTTATTATGATGTTTTCTATTCTAGGTTAAGAAAAGACGACTTAATTTGAACTCTAGTGTAAATGTGGTGTGTATTTCTACGTAATTCTATGTCATTCTCTCTCATTCTCACCGTAACTACAACAACTTTCATAATAACTTGACCAGATCCACACTTCCTTTCTCCTCTTTCACACAACCCAGCTCACATTTCAACCGTAATAACACCACACAATGCATCAAATAGTATACACCTTCTCATTGCTTTTCTATTCTATTGTATTCTAGTTTTTTTTTAGATGGTCCTCCTTGGGTTATTACATTTCTTTCTATCTTGAGTCATCCCTTTTGAGGTCATTGTCAGTCCATGGATGGTATTAAATTAGGTTTCCGTGACTTTCCCTACATGACGTCCATTCCTCGAGGCACTGTCACCACGAGGGAGGGAGGGAAGGAGGGAGGGAGGGAAGGAGGCGTCACTGGGGTAGATGGAGGGACGGGGGCACTTCAACACACACACACACACATACACACACACACACACACACACACACACACACACACACACACACACACATACACATACACACACACACACACACACACACACACACCGTCCCTATAGAGGCCGCACCCCAAGGGAAATCAAAACAGAAAACCTGGCGGGATCAGAAGTGATATGACGTGAGAAGGTGAACGTCTAACGCCGCCAAGAATTATTGAGCACCACCACCACCACCACCACCACCACCACCACCACCACCACCACCACCACCACCACCACCACCTCCATCACCATCACGCACTTCACTTGCCTTACAATCATGCGAGGAATAAAAAAAACAAATAAGATTCACTCAAGTCTTCTCACCTGACTTAACTCACTCATGACTTATCTGATTTATTTCCACGTGACTTAGCTGACTGATTGGCACGTGATGAACTCATTCCCACTTGACTGATTACTAGGTGACTTATCTGACTTAACTGACTGACTGACCTGACTTATTCTCACCTGGTGTTACTAATTGATTACCACCTGATTACCTGACGTATGTACAGGTGATGTGTGTAATTAATTATCACCTGGTGTACCTGAGTGACTTGTAGATAACTAGTACCGACCTGTATGTCCACATGACTCACCTGTAGCATTATTACAGGTGATGTAGGTTAATTAAGACACTAATTGGCTTGACTAAGAGAATTAAGGTCCTTTTTATGATCTAATTTAAATTATTTTCTGTCATTTTCTAGTTTTTAATTTTAAGATGTTCTATTTTACCTCTCTCTCTCTCTCTCTATCTATCTATCTATCTTTTATCTGTGTGTGTGTGTGTGTGTGTGTGTGTGTGTGTGTGTGTGTGTGTGTGTGTGTGTGTGTGTGTGTGTGTGTGTGTTTACGAATAATCAAGGGAGGCATAAAGGAGACAAATAGGAAATTAATAAATAACAAAAACTTAATTAACAATCGACGCTTAAATTCCTAAAATAAATGTTATTACAAATGAATTATTAAAAAAAGGAAAGTAAAGAATCTGTAGAAAAAAAAACCGTTTCATAATAACAAAATAAAATTGGCTTCAACGATAAAAAAAAAGAAAAATAATAAAATGATAGATAAAAAAAATACTTATTGTGCTTATATAATTAAAAGACAACATCTGCCCCGAAAAGAACCATGAAAAATAACCAAAAACAATAATAATGAAAATGATAAAAATAATATTGATAATAATAATGATAATAATAATAATAATAATAATAATAATAATAATAATAATAATAATAATAATAATAATAATAACAACAACAGTAATAATGTTAATCACAATAATGATATAGATGTGAGTATGACTGAATTGAAATCAGAACGGGGATCATGCAGGAAATTATAAAAGATATGCAAATGTTAATTGCAAAACTAATTAAAATCTAAACTATTTCAAAACACATTAATCGCGGAAGAGAAGGTGATAAAACAGCGGATGATATTGTAGAGAAATACATTGTAAATATAAATGTGTGTGTGTGTCTGTGTGTGTGTGTGTGTGTGTGTGTGTGTGTGTGTGTGTGTCTGTGTGTGTGTGTGTGTGTGTGTGTGTGTCTGTCTCAACCGGCTCAACAGTTGAACTACATCAGGTGAACTGAAGAAAAAGACAATAAAGGATAAAATAGAGTTAAAATAAATGAATAAAAGATATATTGATGAAGGCAAAAAAAGAAAATAAACATCAGGTAAATTTCATAAAGTGAACTGAAAAGGAAACAAGGAATTTTAGGAAATGAAAAGAAAATATTCAAATTAAAAATGTAGATTGTAAGAGTAAGAGACGATGGGAGAGAGAGAGAGAGAGAGAGAGAGAGAGAGAGAGAGAGAGAGAGAGAGAGAGAGAGAGAGAGAGAGAGAGAGAGAGAGAGAGAGAGAGAGATAGTGATAGTGATATGAAGGATCAGAGGAAGAAATTAAAGGTGTATTCAGTGAGGCAGAGCAAAAAAATCGCAATAAAAGAGTAAGGAAAAGACTAATAAAAGGGCGTAGTCGAGCAGGTGAACGGAGGGAAGGAGAAGAGGAAAAAAAAAGAGTAAAACATAAGAATAAAAAATAAAACCCGCTACAAATAAGAATACACACAAAATACAGAGCAAGTGAGAAAATGAATGTAATCCGTGGTGGGGGAGAAATATTGCAGATTAAACGTTGCTCCTGAGTAATTGAATGAATGAAACTAATAAGAAAACACGGAGAGAATTAGAGAGAAATGTTGTGTTGATCGCAGGTAAAGGTGATTGTGTCTTGCAGCCTGGCAGAAGGATGGGCTTTTAAAGAACATGGGAGACGTAGGAGAGTGGCTGGTTAATGAATGTTTAATTAGAACCACACCAACTTAAGGCAGGAGTTAATTAATGATTAAAACATGTACGGGATTGAAACAAAATGCGTGTGTGTGTGTGTGTGTGTGTGTGTGTATGTGTGTGTGTGTGTGTGTGTGTGTGTGTGTGTAGGTAGGTAGGTAGGTACGTGCTTAAGTACACTTACAGGAGAGAGAGAGAGAGAGAGAGAGAGAGAGAGAGAGAGAGAGAGAGAGAGAGAGAGAGAGAGAGAGAGAGAGAGAGAGAGAGAGAGAGAGACCCACCCACACACCCACACACACACACAATAATGACTGAATCACAAAACACACCCTCCACACCTTACCTTCCACTACATCATTAACCTCACCTTGCACACCGGCCTTGACCAGCTAAAGGGAATCACAACATGAACAAAATTCTACATGCATCCAAACCTTCCCCCGCGCTGGAACCCGGGAAACGGCGTAGATGCAGCTCGGTACACAGACAGCGGTGGCAATGTCTCTTTAACGTTTAAAAGGTTGGAGTCGCCCTCAGGCCCGGCAGTCTTGTTAGGTATGTTGTTTTATGAATTCTTGAGTCTGACCTTCAGTTTTGTGTGACACCACGTCTGCTAATGAGATAATTAGGGAGCATCTCTTTGTGACGGGGGTAATGTTATTTTGTGCGGGTGGTGAGAGAGAGAGAGAGAGAGAGAGAGAGAGAGAGAGAGAGAGAGAGAGAGAGAGAGAGAGAGAGAGAGAGAGAGGAGAGAGGAGAGATTAATTCAAGAAAAAAATTAAAGATGTACTCTGAGATAACAAAAGCAAGATTGGACGCAACAGAAACAACAATAATAATAATAATAATAATAATAATAATAATAATAATAATAATAATAATAATAACAAAGAGGGTGGTAGTACTTCCGCTCTTCATCTATAGCATTATTCCCCCTTTCCCTCCCATTACCTGCCTCGTTCAGCATCGATTAATCTCGCCGCACCGCCACGCATTATTCCAGCCGCTGCTCATTCATCAGTATCAAATGACACCATAATCATCAGCGAAAATCTCAGCGAAGGGAAATGTCTGCCAAGATATTCCCTTCCTGAGTGAGGTTAAGGGGTTGTGTCTCCTGCCTCTCCCTTGTGTGTGGTGATGAAAGGATGGAGTGTGTGAAGAAGTGTATGGTTGTGGGGAGGAAAGTGTGTTATGTGTACTGGTGTGTGTGGTGTTGTGTTGTGTGTGTTGTGTACTGGTGTGGTGTGGTGTGTGTTGTGTACTGGTGATGTGGTGTTGTGTGCTGGTGATCTTAGTACTTGTGGAAATAACTTGAGTGAGATGCGATGATGCTATTATTAGTTACAAATATTTCTTTCTTTTTTGATACTAAAAGAAGAAAAAAGAAACTTAAGATGTTCAGGTATATAGTGTAGTTTCTTAAGTACTTGGTGATCTTAGTAAGGATGAAAATAACTATAATAGGATGCAATATGGGTTTAAATTACGAATATTGGTATAACTTCATTCACTTTGACTGTATATTAGGTTACAGTAGAAATGGTGTTGATTCTGGTGACGTTACAAATTATAGAATGTAATGTTAATACGGCATACACACTGTGAGATGCATATCATTATTATTATTATTATTATTATTATTATTATTATTATTATTATTATTATTATTATATGAACACGATTAAATATGAATAATAAAATGCCATGTTAGGATAAATTAAGTGATTGGAGATGCTTATTTCCTCGACTTTTGTTACGATTTAGATCACATGGCGTTATATTACCACTCACTGAATAACGGGAGATGCATAGGAGTAAATATAGTTTACAGGATGACATGTAACTGTAATTAGAGTGATGGGAAATGCATGTAGATCTGTCTTTCATTTCACATTGGACAGGAGTGAATGTAGGTTATAGCATGGCAGGTTACATGTCAGTGTGTGTTGAGTAAGTACAGGGTGAAGCATAGATATTTAGTCATGGTTCACTGGGATATGGATGTGAATTACGACAGCGGTATAATTGTCTCTACGGATCAAGTATATAGGACTTGTATGCTTAGCCAGCACACTATACAATATTTACAGACAACAACAGTGAAATACAGCGACAGTAATGTTGAGATTTTGTTTAGTATATTAAACAAATAACGTCAATTCCACGATTATTAATATATTATCATTATGTCAAGATATTGTCGATGGTAAACAATATAATATCTGTTGTATTTATTCATAATGTAAATAATATATTATCCAAGGGTATTGGATCCTAATAATTTAAGGATCTGACTCGACAATAAAGTTTATCTGTGGACTAAGCAGAACCACAAATCTCTCTCTCTCTCTCTCTCTCTCTCTCTCTCTCTCTCTCTCTCTCTCTCTCTCTCTCTCTCTCTCTCTCTCTCTCTCTCTCTCTCCCCCATCGTCTCCTCGTGGTATTCTCCTGAGTTATGACACACATTCACCTTCATTACCAATCGCTAATTTAATAACATCGACGAAGAATCACGGGACGATGGAACAAAAATTAGAATAGTTTCGCACCAAAAAGAAAAGATGAATGGAAATTGAATTGTGACGTAGGATTGGAGTGGTCTGAGTCCTATGGGGGAGGGGAGAGGGGAGAGGGGTGAGGATTGAGGGGTGAGGGGAGTGGGGTGAGGGGAGAGGGGTGACAAGGCAACGAGAGGTGATCAGGTGTGAATTACGTACTACATGTGTGTGTGTGTGTGTGTGTGTGTGTGTGTGTGTGTGTGTACTTAATACCTCCTTGATTATTGAACGAGGAGGCGAAGAAGCTGTTATAATACAAATTTATAAACGAAATAAAAAGAGAAATAAAAAACAAAATCCCTCTTATTGGTTCTGTAGAGGACGACGAAAAACAAAACACAAACAAAAACAAAATAAAAAAAAGAGAAAAAGAGGAAAAAGAAAGATCAAAAGAAAAAATCCCTAGGAAATAGTTTTCAAATTTTGTGTCTCTCTAGCGTGTAGTGGCAAGGAGGGAGAAGAGGAGGTGTAGAAGGAAGAGGAGGAGGAGGAGGAGGAGGAGGAGGAGGAGAAAAGGTTGAGACGCGACCTCTCTCTTCCCCTTCATGTTATGGTGTGTTCTTGGTCTTAGACTCATGTTAAATAGAAGGAAATCAAAGGTTAGACTCAACACCACGCCCTTCCACACCCTGACTGACTCCTGTGTGTGTGTGTGTGTGTGTGTGTGTGTGTGTGTGCGTGTGCGTGTGCGTGTAATAATAATAATGATAAAACTAGTAATGCTAATAATAATGATAATGATATCAATTACGTTATCAATAATGATCCATTTACTAAAAGTGTGGCAGGCGTTTAGTTAAAAATACACAGTTAATGGTGATAGTGACTTGTTTGAATACAGAAACACTATTGATGGTGGAATTATGGTGGAGAAACAGTCTTATTAAGTTTAACAAGGGTTCAGTTTCCTAGCAACGAGGCTGATGGAAGCTGGGAGGGAGGTGAGGCAAAGGGATGATTTACAAGTTATTTATAGACGAAACAATGGAGTGAATAGGGCTGTGTTTGCATCAGCTCAGTTACGGTGCCTCACAGAACGTAGAGGGTGGGCAGTGACATCTAGCGGCAGGAAATAGCACTGGCCTCGGATAGCTATGGAATTTCTTGGCGCACAAATGGACAGAAGAGTTGGTAGTGGAGCGTAGAGAGGCGCTGGAGACTCAGTATGTCAAGAGCACCCTCGTAGGTATAGGAGGGTACTGGTATGATCTTGAAGGCTCTCTTTTGCGCCCTCTCCAGCTGGTGTTTTCTCTCTCTCTCTCTCTCTCTCTCTCTCTCTCTCTCTCTCTCTCTCTCTCTCTCTCTCTCTCTCTCTCTCTCTCTCTCTCTCTCTCATTGGTGATTCATTTCTTTCTTGGATGACATTCTTTTAGAGATGAACACTGCATCGCCTGAGCCTCCATTCACATCGCGCACCTCACTTTCGGGATGATTTCAACACCTTTTCTGCTTCATTCCATACTGATGCAAACCTTAACAAACCTCCGCGATCCATTCTGCAGTGTTACGTGATTTAGGAAGCATATTATTATTTTCTTCATTCATTCATTCTCTCTCTCTCTCTCTCTCTCTCTCTCTCTCTCTCTCTCTCTCTCTCTCTCTCTCTCTCTCTCTCTCTCTCTCTCTCTCTCTCTTTCTTTTTCTCTCTCTCGTGACCTTTAGACTTGTGATACTCAAGAATTGTAACTTTTCTTGACGTGTTTTAAATCAGAGATGAACATGTTGATATCGAAAGTGAGACATCAAACAAAGAAATAGCAACACGGATAAATATATAGATTTACACATGAGTGTGTATATCTATCTATATCTATCTATCTATCTATCTATTTATCTATCTATCTATCTATATACATACATACATATATGTATATATATATATATATATATATATATATATATATATATATATATATATATAAAGAGAGATATAGAGATAGATAAATTGATAGATGGACACATCGATAATGGATCGCTATATAAATAGTTAAACAAATAAATGGATGAAGAGACATATAATTAACAGTTGATAGATATTTAGTTTAATATTTTTATACATTGGTGCATTAGTAAATACATGCATACGCATATTGAAAGGGATAAATACGTAGGGTTGAAGAGATAGAAGGATAATGAATATATATATATATATATATATATATATATATATATATATATATATATTTATATATATACATGATGCATACATACATACATATGTACACATACATATATAAAAAAAATTATTTATACACATATATGCATACATAAATAGAGAAAATAGAAAGAAAAAGAGGCACACAAATAGACAGACAAAGAAATACAGATCGTTGGATTGAGGAACACCATAAAACAAACATACAATACAGATAACACACGATATATCAAATGCAATTCACTTCACCATCCAATAGACAGACAGATTCCAGTTCAGTGCAGAATAAAAATGTATGTACAAAAAATAATCCAACTTTAATCTATTATTATACACAACATCCCTCTTTCCCTTACCCCCATCTCTCTCTCTCTCTCTCTCTCTCTCTCTCTCTCTCTCTCTCTCTCTCTCTCTCTCTCTCTCTCTCTCTCTCTCTCCTCCTGTGTCCTCTCCCTTATAGTCTTTAGTTTTTCTTCCTTTGCTGTCTCTACGCCTCCTTCCATTTCTTTTCCTCGTTCACTCTGTTGTCCATCTAGTACACTTATTTTTTATTCCTTTCTTAGCTCTCCTTTCTCCTGTATTCCCTCCTTCCTTCACTTCTCATTCTCTCTCTCTCTCTCTCTCTCTCTCTCTCTCTCTCTCTCTCTCTCTCTCTCTCTCTCTCTCTCTCTCTCTCTCTCTCTCTCTCTCTCTCTCTCTCCACGTCTCACCTTCAATCTTTTCCCTGAGGTCCTCTGTCCCTCTTTCCCTTCCTATCTCTTCCATGGCCATTGAGATGCATCTCTTCTCTTGTGAAAGGAATATATATATATATATATATATATATATATATATATATATATATATATATATACATACATATTATATGTGTGTGTGTGTGTGTGTGTGTGTGTGTGTGTGTGTGTGTGTGTGTGTGTGTGTGTGTGCTCGTGCGCGCGCGTGTGTGTATGTGTGTGTGCAGGCATGAATGGAAGCAATGGTGTGAAACAGTAATCACAGATTGGAGGTATTTCTATAGAAAAGTAGAAGTGTCCACTGTTTTATATTCTATTATTGTCCTGCGGTCTGATAATGTCATTCTTGTGAGGGAAGTATTGAGATGAAATAAACAGACATGGCCGCGTCCTTGTGTGGGTGGGTGGTGGTGATGGTGTTGGTGGTGGTGGTGGTGGTGGTGGTGGTGGTGGTGGTGGTGGTGGTGGTGGTGGTGGTGGTGGTGGTGGTGGTGAATGTGTCAATATTCATGGAGCCGATATCCGGTAAGTGTTCCACCACGGAATCAATTGAAATCTTGTATCCACATTATAATTTGATGAGTGTCTGAATCATAACACAATACTTGTGGCCCAATACCCCCCCTCTGCGTACGTCACCTGTCTGACAGCCTGCCCAGCCTCCTACCCCCTCCTTCCGTCACAGCCTCACCCCACGCTACAGCCCCTCGGCACACTACTTCACCCTCCACACCCTTCCTAGCCCCTTGAGGCCCTAGTGACCCGCGCCTTCTGTGTTCATCAGTCCTCTGCTTCACCCCCTAGCCTCCCCTGTGCCCCTCAGCCTCCCTTAGGTGGCAGGGGCGCCGTGCCTTTCATGCCGCGGGATCATTCGCCCAGAAAATTGAGTTGGTCTCCCGTGTGGCGGTGATTGGCTGACGTAATGGCTCGGAGAAACCAATTAGGAGGCTTGTCCTTAACCGCCTGGCTGGAATCACTGCCCGCCGCGGCATAATGTGTGGCAGGAGTGACGAGGCGGCAGGGTCCGCCCGCCCGCCTCCTCACCTCCCTGCCGCCAGCCTTTCCTGGGTGTCTTAACGCGATTATGTCTGATCCTCTCCATAATACCTTCTCATTTTCATTCTTTTCAGGTAATCAAGAAAGTGTGGTTCGTCTCCCTTGATCTCCGGTGATCCCTGCTGACCTCTGCTGACCTCTAGGGTGAGTGTTTGACCCCAGACTGCACTGTAAAAAATTTCTGTTTTTTTACAGACTTTTATCTGTATATACCAAGAGATAAATCACTGTAATTGAAAATACAGTTCAGACCGTTGTACGCGATAAGCATTTTCCTTTTAATGTCCTTATCTCTTCAGAGCATTCATTGCTAAACGTTTACAATCTATAAAAAGGATGTGACGAACCACCAGGACATCTTATTATAATTAAACAGTACTTAATTATGATAATATGATAACTTTCAGTGCAAGGTAATGAGTTGAAAACTAATGAAGGCAAAAGAAACATTTGGCGCAAATGTGATATAGTTCGGTTATAGACACCCTGTAGAGAAGAGATTATGAGAAGAGAATATTCATCATCATCATCATCATCATCATGGTGCTGTGGAGAGCAAGACAATAGATTGTACGGTAAGTAACTATTTTTTCTCTCTGTTGATCTTTAAAATAATTATGTTTTTAAGGAAGCGTGGCAAATAGAATAAAAGAGTATAGCGTGGCAAATTTTCTCCTTTCACGATCAGAGTATGTATTGGTAAGTGGGAGATTGGTTTTCCTGAACGTAAGGCACTTCCACATACCATAGTATATACTGTCTTTAATCTTTCAAACTCTATATATATATATATATATATATATATATATATATATATATATATATATATATATATATATATATATATATATTAGTGATATGCATATAGATGTTGAAAGAGTATTCATGTGTGTTCCATTATACAGATGACAATACCATGTTCATTGTGTACACTGTCTTTATCCTTTCAGATGTTTTGTAAGCATCAACCCAGACAGTGGCAGCAGAGAGGTGGAACTTTACTACATTTTACAATGATATTTTAACGTACTTCTAAATGGAACATTCTCGATTATTTTTCTATCATCATATTCAGGTAAGGAATTTGACCAAAGATATTATATGAAATATTTTTATACTTTTATATTGTATCACATAGGGGTGACATTTTACACTCAAGATATGATAAGTTGCCACAGTAAGTGTCATTAAGTAGTGTCTGTCATGTGTTCAATAAAAATATAACCTTTGTACTTGAAAATAAAATGCATATTAATGATCAATTACTTTGTATTATTCTTTTCCAAAGGAGTTGCTTTCCACAGTGATTCACAAATATTCTATGAACTGACTTACAATATTATACTTGAATTTCTTACAGAAAAGGGCAGCATTAATTATGGTATTCATGAGAACCTGTAAATACCTTCATAAAGATATCTACAAGTTCTTATAAATACTGTAGTTATTGTTGGCTCAAATGTGGAAGAAATACAAAAAAGTGCTATACAAAAATACAGGGATATGAAAATAGAAAAAATTACAGATAATTTCTGTTAAATATTTTACAGGAAAAATTTATTTTGTACAGTAAAGTGTTTACAGTATATGTAAATTTACAGATAATTTCTGTAAATCTTTTTACAGAAAAACTGTATTTATTTTTCGGATAAAATGGTTTACAGAACATCGTAAATTTTACAGAGAATGTTTGGCAGCATGGATGACAGTAAATTTTCTGTAAAATCTACAGTTTATTTTTTACAGTGTGGTTTATTTATTAGCTTCCTTGGCGGCTGCGAGACTTGGAGGTTCACGAATTGGAAACTTTTCTGAGTGTTCTAGTGTGTGTGTGTGTGTGTGTGTGTGTGTGTGTGTGTGTGTGTGTGTGTGTGTGTGAGGGGACGAAAAAAGCGCGCGTCTTAAAACGACACAAGATTCTGTACGCCGTGGAGGTAATTTTTGAGCCTCTTTCCCCTGTTTAAGAGACAGCAGAGCACACCTGGCCCCGTGGAGGCCTGAGTCTGTTTCTTGAATATTTTCCTGAAACACCCGCGGAAAAAGGCGACAGGAGACAGTTTTTTCTTTAGCAAAAACTGGAGCACGAGACAGAGAGAGGAGGAGGAGCAGGAGGAGGAAGAAGAAGAAGAAGAAGAGATGGGAATGTGGAAATAAAAGTTTTGTGGAGAAATGTAACACCATTATCTTCGTAGCTTACTTGTACACGGTTGGACAGACAAGAGGGAGGTAGGTGGGCGGGTTGCGAGAGGCTTGCAGTGTGGGCGGTCTGGTGAAGCTTAACCGAATGGGTGGGTGGGCAGAGAGAGGGTGGGTAGAAAACATATTTGGTTGAATTCTAACTATCTGGGTGAGTGGGTGGTTGATGTGGTTGACGGGCGGGTTATATAGTGACTGAATCCTTGCGTTACATGATCCCCCGCCCGTTTCCCGCCCATTTCCCGCCCACAAGGAGTAAGAATTAAGGGATAACACATAGAAGTTAAACTGTGAGGGTGGCAAGAGAAGGATAGATGGTGTGAAATTTCTCTCTCCTATGCACCAAGTAAATGATTATAGGCTAATGCATCCAGTTTTATCTCCTCCCCTTAATTATTCTCTCTCTCTCTCTCTCTCTCTCTCTCTCTCTCTCTCTCTCTCTCTCTCTCTCTCTCTCTCTCTCTCTCTCTCTCTCTCTCTCTCTCTCTCTCTTCTTAGTGGTGAGTCTAGCTCTTCACATGCCTTCCTTCCTCTCTCCTTTGCTCTCCTCCTCCTCCTCCTCCTCTTCTTCCTCCTCCACTTCCATGGCCCACTCTCAAAATCTCCTTCCTCTGTCTTATGATCCCTTCCAGATGGAATCCCCCCTTCCTCATTTTCCTTCCCCCACTCTCCCTCCTTCTTTCCATCCCTCCTCCTCCTCCTCCTCCTCCTCCTCCTCCTCCTCCTCCTCCTCCTCCTCCTCCTCCTCCTCCTCCTCCTCCTCCTCCTCCTCCTCTTACTAGTCATAGGAGTCGCCCTTTTTCCAATTTTTCAGCGATGTATGATGTTGATGATTTTGATGATGATGATAATGAGAACAACTGATTATAATGATGTTAATGATACACATAATTATGATGATAATGTTAAGAATAATAAGAGAAATAATACAAACGATGAAAATTATGAATATTAATAGATTTCTTCTCTTTCTTTTTCGCTTCTTATTATTATAGTTATGATATTTTTGTAATTAGATTTTAATGATCTTGTATGTCTCTCTCTCTCTCTCTCTCTCTCTCTCTCTCTCTCTCTCTCTCTCTCTCTCTCTCTCTCTCTCTCTCTCTCTCTCTCTCATGGTGTTGCTAAAAATATAATGTTAAGTCGATGCTTTGTTCCTGTCGTTCACTATACAACCTAGCTTGACCTACCTTCTGATATATTAAAAAGTTAACCATTTTTTCCTTTTCATAATAACACCCCGTTATTTACAAAAGACAAACTGATGAGACCAGGTAAGTTTTTTTTTCTAATCTTTTTTTTTTTTTCTCTCTCTCTCATTAGTGAAACTGTAAAGAAAATAACATAAAGACCAAAGTTTTCTGGTTTAAACGAGGAAAAAATTGTTCTTCTTTCTTAATGGATAGTTTTATTTTATCTGCACCTCCGTTATTATCAGATTCTTTACCATCCTTGCTGTTACGATCATCATTAATTATAATAATGGACTCTCCCATCTCATTGGTTTTACTCCTCCTCCTCCTCTTCCTCCTCCTCCTCTTCTTCTTCCTCATTGTCACCATCATCATCACCATCATTGTTCTCCTCATTATTACACTCATTGTCATCATTAAAGAACACACACACACACACACACACACACACACACTGCCTCAAGATGGACAACTACTAGTAAACCAGTCAGTTGTTTATGGCCCATCAATTCTCCTTCTACTGTCAACTGTTATTCGTCGGTTTTTCGTTAATTAGAACTTTGCCAACAACCTACATTGTCGTTTACTCATTATGATCACGACGACTACTACTTTTTTTTCCTTCTCCTCCTCCCTCTGAATAATGGCGCACGGTGTCGTAAATCTTGGCGCGACTTTAATTGCTGGTCGGTAATTAAAGCCTTAATTATCCCAAACAATGAGCTGGTGGAGGCTGGCTAGCTGGCTGGCTGGCTGAGGACACATCTCTCCTACTCTCTCTCTCTCTTTCTCTCTCTTTTCTTTCTCTTTCTCACATACATACATACATACAGTAAATAAAAAAAAGGACTTTCCAACTACTTCACACTTGAACAAAAATCGATGAAAGAAAATAGGGTGAAGGAAGACCCAAAAGAGAGAGAGAGAGAGAAAAAAAAAGAACAAAAAAAGGATGAAAGGAAATACAGTGTTAACAACCACATGTAATTTCCATTCGTTCCCTCCCCCTCCTGGGCGTTCTTTCTCTCTTTGTAACTTTCTCTATTTCTCTCACTTTTTCTGCGTGTAGTTCAAAGAATTGTCCCCCCCCCTCTCTCTCTCTCTCTCTCTCTCTCTCTCTCTCTCTCTCTCTCTCTCTCTCTCTCTCTCTCTCTCTCTCTCTCTCTCTCTCTCTCTCTCTCTCTCTCCACCACAAACTTCGCTTCACACCTTTCCATTGTAGTGTGTGTGTGTGTGTGTGTGTGTGTGTGTGTGTGTGTGTGTGTGTGTGTGTGTGTGTGTGTGTGTGTGTGTGTAGTTATGGTGGTAAGAGGAGAGGCTGACGAGAGATGAGATGATGTAGAGATAAATGTGAAAAGAGAGAAGGAGAAAGGAAGATGAGAAGAGAGGAGGGGAGATGAAGATGATACAGGAGACTAGATAGCTGTGTGTTGGTGGTGGTGATGGTGGTGGTGGTGGTGGTGGTGGTGGTGGTTGTAGGTAATGTTATAGATTTTCTTCATAACAGTTATTTAAATATTATGATAAGATTATTTTCAAACACACCACCACCACCACCACCACCACCACCACCACCACCACCACCACCACCACCACCACCACCACCACCACCACCACCATCATAGCAGCAGCAGCAGCAGCAGCAGCAGCTTGTAGGATAATATATCGCTGCCTAAGGTAGACTGGTTTAATATTTTTAAGATTTCCAATCACGTCGTTGGAAAGAAGAGAAATTTGACTTTGAGTGATATTAATTTTCCTTTTTTTTATTTCTTAAGGTGGCAAGAATAACGAAATGCATGTGGAAGGAGAAGGAGGAGGAGGAGGAGGAGGAAAAGGAGGAGGAGGAGGAGGAGGAGGAGGAGGAGGAGGAGGAGGAGAAGTAGAAAAAAAATAAATGAAGGATTCAATGAAGATAACGAAATGGAGGATGAAAACTAAAAACAACAACAATAACAACAACTATAACAATAATGATAATAATAATGATAACAATAATGATAATAATAATGATAACAATAATGATAATAATAATGATAATAATAATAATGATACTAATAAGTAGCAATCCATATGCAACAATACTGCATAACATACTTTGAAGGAACAGATACTACTACTACTACTACTACTACTACTACTACTACTACTACTACTACTACTACTACTACTACTACTACTACTACTACTCGGACTCTGAAAGGACATGATGAATAAGGGGAAGAGGAGTATAAGTTCCTATTTTCTTCCGAGGAACAAGGTCGTGTAGTTTTTAGTCCTTGTGTCACAGAATTTAATCTCAGTTGTTGTTGTCTGTTTCCAGCGAGACTTTATTCTTGCATTTCATATTGCGTGAGAGTTATGTTGTGCATCGACCTCTCCTCTCTCTCTCTCTCTCTCTCTCTCTCTCTCTCTCTCTCTCTCTCTCTCTCTCTCTCTCTCTCTCTCTCTCTCTCTCTCTCTCTCTCTCTCTCTCTTAATAAATGAAAGCAATATGAAATAATAACATAACTTTTGCTATCTCTGTCTTTCTGTCTCTGTCTGTATGTCTATCTATCTATTTATTTATCTATCAATCTATCTATCTATCTATCTATTTATCTACTTATTTATTTATCTATCTATCTATCTAAATATCTATCTATCTATCTATCTTCTACGCTTTCTTGCTTTGTCTGTGTCTGTCTGTTTGTCTGTCTGTCTGTCTGGCTCTCTATCTATCTATCTATCTGTCTATCAGTGTATTCATCCTTTAGTGAACGTTAATGGTTGGCAAACGGGCGCCACAAACACTGTCATAGCTTTGTGTCCGACAAGGAGTTAATTATCATAGTTAAATATTC
The DNA here is from genome assembly GCA_029783475.1 of Metacarcinus magister. Lineage (NCBI taxonomy): Eukaryota > Metazoa > Arthropoda > Malacostraca > Decapoda > Cancridae > Metacarcinus > Metacarcinus magister. The sequence goes on along the minus strand of JAPQNM010000029.1, from coordinate 2,575,551 downwards.
ATAGATTATTATAATTATTTGCATAATCATAAATAATTCTTATAATCATATCGAAATTTTTGGTTTATTTTATTTAATTTTTTTCTCTCCCTCGGTCACAGGAAAATCATAATGGAAATCAGGAAAATTATAATGGAAATCAGGA
>JAPQNM010000029.1:2565406-2567906 GCA_029783475.1 Metacarcinus magister | reverse complement strand
GGCGTGTGTAGTTAGGCCTGAGTGTGGGCGGTGCGAGGCGAGGGTCAGACCGCCCTAGGACCCAAAGAAACAAGAAAAATACATCAACGGCACCACGACCCAGCGAAAAAGGCCTGGAATGTAAATTAGATACATTCCCTTGAGCTTTTGAAGAGAGAGAGAGAGAGAGAGAGAGAGAGAGAGAGAGAGAGAGAGAGAGAGAGAGAGAGAGAGAGAGAGAGAGAGAGAGAGAGAGAGAGAGAGAATGTACAGTGACATCTTTTCGTTTTCTTTTTTTCTGTTACACGAACTTCCCCCAATACTGATAATAGATTTCACTGCAGGAGGAGGAGGAGGAGGAGGAGGAGGAGGAGGAGGAGGAGGAGGAGGAGGAGGAGGAGGAGGAAGAAGAAGAAGACAAGGACGTGAGAAGGCGTCCTACGGGAGATGAGAGAAGGTCGAAGAGGCATGAAGTTAGCTAGAAGCCTTAATAGGACCCTCTGACGGAGCTCCGGGGGGAGATGACTGATGCCTAGAAACACCTGATGCTCGGCCCGGGGAGATTAGGGTGGAGATCAAGTGAGGAGGGAGAGAGAGAGAGAGAGAGAGAGAGAGAGAGAGAGAGAGAGAGAGAGAGAGAGAGAGAGAGAGAGAGAGAGAGAGAGAGAAGAGAGAAGAGAAGGGAGGGAAGAAGTGATGTGGAAATGACAATGCTGAGGAAGAGGGAGAGACGGAAAGAAGGGATAAAAATAGGAACAGCACCAGCAAGAGCAATGAAGCGCAAACGAAACAGGGAGATGGAAGGAAATTACGGAATAAACAGAAGGAAGAAGATGAAATGGAGGAAAGTACAGATGGAAAGTTAACGCCATGCCAAGGGAGAATGTCATGGTGTGTGTGTGTGTGTGTGTGTGTGTGTGTGTGTGTGTGTGTGTGTGTGTGTGTGCGTGTGTGTGTGTTTAATACATTACTTATTTTTAGAGGAAGCCCAATTTTGTCCTAGCACTCAAATGTATATAGATAAGACTTAACTGATTACTATTATAACGACAACATCTAACTTGCTCCCAACACATAAATTTCCCACTCCATATAAAACCTAAGTTCTTTTTCTTACCTTAAATACAACTTAACCTAGATAAAAATATTTCTCCCTTAATAAAACTCAACCCTTTCCTAACACACCATATACTTGTGATATAGAACTGAAAACTTTCCAAGAACAAACTAAACTTATTAGATGAAATATAACCAATTACATAAATTACTTATGATTAAACTCAATATATCTTGCCGTAGATGACCTAACCTAAACACACACACACACACACACACACACACACACACACACACACACCCGCCCCCCCCACACACACCTCATAACACACACCCTTCATTCCCCAGCGCGTGGAGGGTAATTCCATGCATCTTGTCCCAGTAGGAAGGTAATGTATATTTGCGAAGGGAAGGCGGGCAAGGCAGCGGTGGGTGAGGGCAGCTAGGTGGAGGCGAGGCGAGAGAGACCTGTCGTGGAGTGGATTAAGGTGGATCATACAGACGCGATTCTGGAGGGAGAGAAACCTACTAGAGTAATGGAGAGGCCGGTGAAGATGAGATGGAGGGAGGAAGGGAGGGAGGGTGGGAAGGAGGGTGGGGGTGAGCAAGGATGAGGAGAGAAAGAGAGAAAACCAGGAGCGAGAGAAGCTGGTGGTATGATAGAGAGAGAGAGAGAGAAAAGAGAGAGAAGAGAGAAAAGATAAAGATAGAAAGTTAGTTAATAAAAGATAGAAAGATGGAGAGAGAGAGATAAACAAAAAATCTGAAGAAAATAAGAAAAGCGAAAGAGAAAGAGAGAGAGTGAATGGGGGAAGGAAAAAAATATAGCGGTAACAAATTTCGGATTGTAGGTAGTTAGGGAGTTTGATAAAGACCGAACCATTGTGAGAGGTGAAAGAACTGAGCCAGGGAAGGGAGGGAAGGAGGGAGAGAAGGAGGGAAGGAGGAAGAGAAGGAGGGAAGGAGGGAAAGAGAGAGGAGGGAAGGAGGGCGAGAGAGCTAGAGCGCAAGGAAAAGAAGTATATAGGAAAGGAAGAAGAGAGGGAGAAGGTCTTGGATAGAAGGTAAGTTAACCAAGCGTGATGAAGCTTCTTAGGTGAGCTTGTGAGGGCGGTAAAGTCGACCACAGAATGAGGGAAGCGGACTGGATAGGCAGGTCGCTGAAAGGGTGAGTGTGGGTGAGTGTGGGTGAGTGTGGGAGAGTGTGGGAGAGTGTGGGTGAGTGTGGGTAAGTGTGGGTGAGTGTGGGTGAGTGTGGGTGAGTGTGGGAGAGTGTGGGAGAGTGTGGGTGAGTGTGGGTAAGTGTGGGTGAGTGTGGGTGAGTGTGGGTGAGTGTGGGTAAGTGTGGGTGAGTGTGGGTGAGTGTGGGTGAGTGTGGGTGAGTGTGGGAGAGTGTGGGAGAGTGTGGGTGAGTGTGGGAGAGTGTGGGAGTGTGTGGGTGAGTGTGGGAGTGTGTGGGTGAGTG
>JAPQNM010000029.1:2545406-2560406 GCA_029783475.1 Metacarcinus magister | reverse complement strand
AGGAGGAGGAGGAGGAGGAGGTAGTGGTGGTGGTGGTGGTATTGGTCTGATACTCTTTTGTGGTTTTCTCTCTTTTAGCAGCATCGAGAGAATTGGGGGGGAGGAGGAGGAGGAGGAGGAGGTAGTGGTGGTGGTGGTGGTGGTGTTTGTCTGTCTTTTACAGCTATCCACTTACTTCTACTGTGTTGCTTTTACGAAAAAACTTGTATTGTGTTGCGTGTGGAGAGAGAGAGAGAGAGAGAGAGAGAGAGAGAGAGAGAGAGAGAGAGAGAGAGAGAGAGAGAGAGAGAGAGAGAGAGAGAGAGACGTAGAGAATTGTATGAAAAAGTTTACATCTCTCTCTCTCTCTCTCTCTCTCTCTCTCTCTCTCTCTCTCTCTCTCTCTCTCTCTCTCTCCCCCCCCCACTTCCTTAGTTGTTGATCCTAATACAAAGACTGAGAGAGAAAAAAAATCAGTGTAATCAGATCATCTAACGAAGCCTTTTATTATTTAGTTAATTGGATGTGTTCTATGACCCCCCCTTCATCCCTTCACCCCCCTTCACACCCCTTCACCCCCCTTCCTTCACCCCTGCTAATACAAAAGGCACCACACACCGTTCTGGCCAATTTACTCATCAATATAGACATTCAAATCTTTTTCTTTGTGTATGTGTATGTGTGTGTATGTATGTATGTATGTATGTATGTATGTATTATTTTTTTTCTTTTTCTTCCAAGGTCATATTTTCTAGTTCTGCTCTCTAGGTAAGGGTGTTTAGAGTGCTTTTATTGCCTGCAGCTTAACATTTTTTTTCTTTCTCTCTCTCACTCTCTCTCTCTCTCTTTTTTTTTTTTTTTTTTTCTCTCTCTATTATCGTCTCCGTTTTTTCTTTCTCTCATGATATGTTTTTTCTTTCTGGTTCCTCACTATTTCTATTTTTTGTTCGTTCTCTCTCTCTATTTTTATTTTTTGTTCTCTCTCTCTCTCTCTCTCACTCTATTTCTATCTCTACCTCGTCTTTTCGTTATTCCTTTCACGAGAATTTCTTTTTTGGGCTTTTATCCGCTCTCTCTCTCTCTCTCTCTCTCTCTCTCTCTCTCTCTCTCTCTCTCTCTCTCTCTCTCTCTCTCTCTCTCTCTCTCTCTCTCTCTCTCTCTCTCTCTCTCGTCATCTGTCTGTCAATGTTAGGTTGACACTTGAATTTTTTTGTTCTTTCTATGACAATTTTTTCCTCTTGTACTTCTCGTTACACACACACACACACACACACACTCTCTCTCTCTCTCTCTCTCTCTCTCTCTCTCTCTCTCTCTCTCTCTCTCTCTCTCTCTCTCTCTCTCTCTCTCTCTCTCTCTCTCTCTCATCCCCTTTCCAGCCCCTCTGTATACTAGATCAAAGCTATTGTTGTCCCACTCCCCGTCTCTCCCCTTAACCATGTAAGGCTAGAAGCGATCCTTGCCTGGCCTCGCCGACCCCCGACACGATGACAGGACGAGGCTGTAGAAGAGACCCTCACACGCACGCAGGCTGACGAGACGTGGAAAGTAGAAATCTCGTCTTTATTCTCCTCCTGTAGACGCTGCTGTTGAGTGTGACTTTTTGCCTTTTTGTATTTTAATTTTGGGAAGTGTTCGGTTGGTTGGTTCGTTGCGCGTGTGTGAGGTGGTGTCAAAAGGCTGCAAGGGAATGTATGTTTCAGGTTCGGATTCTACTCCCGTGAACATTATATATTAGTTTGATGGGGAATCAGAGAAGGAATCATGATAGTGTTGTCATTCATTCAAGGTGGACAGCCGCTATAAATGTTTCAGTAGTAAAGGACAGTGTGTGAGTATTATAACAACAACGTATGTGTCTGTGCTACGCTATGTTCAAACGGCTTCGTGATGCTAGGTGACACAGTTCTGCCCCTGACTTGTGTTGTGATGCCGTGCGAGCCAATAAACACGCTTACAATTAAAAGTGAGATACAGTTTTCTTCCCCGCTCTGTGTTGCGTCGCCTGTGTCACCTACGCTGCAATGTGTGCCCGGCCTGACACACACAATGGCTGCAGGGTCTTCCAACTGCAACACAACACAAAAGGGAAAAGAAGACAAAAATTTGCGTTGGTGAGAAGCGACAGACAGACAGAGGCGGAGGAGGTGGAGGAGGCAGGATTTTTCAGCATTGTATCGGACGTGGAAAACATCACACTGAAATGGCATCTGTCCCTTGAAAGCCCATTCTTGCTGGAGCGACAAGAACCACACAAAAACCACCACCCACAGCCGGTCCTTAGTTCCTCTCTTCTCTTACCCACACACAATCTCTCACTCTCTCTGTTTCTACTTGCATTTCCTTCTTTCCCTGTTTTTGTTTTTTTTTAATTTTCACATCACCAAACCTGTCCCCTCCTCATGTATGTATGCTTTGTCTTCCTGCCTGTGTGTGTGTGTGTGTGTGTGTGTGTGTGTGTGTGTGTGTGTGTGTGTGTGTGTGTGTGTGTGTGTGTGTATTGTTAGAGGTGTAGTATTCGAGAGACTGTCGATAAGGGAGAGGGAGGTTGTAAGGCTGGAAGAGAGAGAGAGAGAGAGAGAGAGAGAGAGAGAGAGAGAGAGAGAGAGAGAGAGAGAGAGAGAGAGAGAGAGAGAGAGAGAGAGAGAGGATGAAAGAAATATATACTCTTGAAGCTGAAAGGTAAATAACATGCAGTAATTTGGCAGAAACGTTGATTGAGAGTAATAAAAAAAGAAATAGTTCCACATTTCAACCCATGAAAAGAAATCGTAACAAATAATACATAAAACCAGATTAATATATATAAAAAAAAACACACACACACACACACACACATGCAAGGTAAAATAAATAAAAATAAATCGAAAGGCCCCAACAGGCATCCATTCACTCCAACTTGGCGAATGAAAAGGTGAACCCCCCCCACCCCCCCCCCAACAATTAAAAATAAAAAAAATAAAAAAAAGGTTGAAATGAACATATATATATAAATCCAGGTAGGTAGTGCAGGTAAGGAGGGACTAAATATCTTTCATTAGAGAGCCACAGCTGTATTGAAATAATTTGAGTGATTCCAATAAATGCCTTTGTGTAGCACCGTCCCCGCCCCACTGCCCCTGAACCCGCACTACCCCGCCCCTCAGTACCCAGCCCCGCACACACCCCGCCCCTCTCTACCCAGCCCCGCACACACCAATTAGCTCTCTGCGTGGGACCAGTTAGCAGTACAGAGCAATGAGGGAAAAATGGTAAATAATAAGGGAGGAAGGAGAGAAGAGGGAGGAATGATAATAGGGAAGGAAGGAGAGGAGGAGGGAACACAGAAGATCATAGGGAAGAAAGGAGAGAAGGAGGGATAAATTAAAGATAGCTAGGGGAGAGAAGGAGGGAAAAAAAATATAATAGCGGAGGGAGGGAGGGAGAGAAGGAGGGACATTTTCTTTGATTTTTTCACCGATATTCTAATTAAGAAAGGCGAAGGTGATGTATGTGAAGGTGAGTAAGGATAAGGAGAGAGGCTAGAGTGTGTGTATGTATGTATGTATGTATGTATGTGTGTGTGACCTGGCGGCGCTAGTATTTGTTTCAAGGTCACACCACCACCAGTAATAGTGGTGGTGGTGTTGATGGTGTTGATGGTGGTGGTGGGGAATAAGATATCCAACTTATATCACCTATTGATTGTGCTGGCGGTGGTGGTGGTGGTGGTGATGGTGGTGGTGGTGGTGGTGGTGGTGGTGGTGGTGGTGGTGGTGGTGCTGGTGGTGATGGTGGTGGCGGCGGCAGTCATAGTGGTGGTGATAGTGGTGTATAAAATATCCACCTGCCATTCCACCCTGACTCCAGCGGTGATGATGGTGATGGTGGAGAAGATGGAAGGTAAAGGACGCGACTGCCATCACCGCCTGGCTTTGGTGGTGGTGGTGGTGGTGGTGGTGGTGGTGGTGGTGGTGGTGGTGGTGGTGGTGGTGGTGGTGGTGGTGGTGGTGGTGGTGGTGGTGGTGGTGGTGGTGGTGGTGGTGGTGGTGGTGGTGGTGGTGGTGGTGAAGGAGAATACTAACAGTGTATCGTGAGGGAAACAATGAAGCAATGTGGAGTGTGTGTGTGTGTGTGTGTGTGTGTGTGTGTGTGTGTGTGTGTGTGTGTGTGTGTGTGTGTGGGTCTGTGTGTGTATTTACGAAACACTGATATTTAGGAGTCATCACGCCCACAACACCGCTGCAAACACTCCTATATTCTCGCTGTCTCTCCTCTTCCTCTTCTTCTTCCTCCTCCTCCTCCTCCTTCTGTTCGTGCACACCTAGTAATCGTTCCTCATAAACCAGCGGGGGACTCATGTTACCTGTTCTTCCTACGTGATCGTGCTTCATGTATAAATCAGTTAACGCAGCGGTGGCGGTAATCTGGTGCAGCTGTCGGATGGTTGATGCCGCGGTCATTATCCCGAGATGCTGATGAATGATGCCACGTTTCAGGGACTTACGCCACGCGCTGAATGACCAATTTCGGCAAGTGGTCTGGGTAAACAGGAATCCACACGAGCTAGTCAATAAAATCAATTAGCCTGCGGGAATTAGAACCTTTGAGGGAGATTCAGACGGCTGGATCGTGGTCTTTCCAAACTATAGTGGGAGATGGATGGGGTGGAATGGTATGGTGTTGGGTGAAGGGCAGTGGTGTTGTGGTGTTGTGGTGGTGGTGTGGTGGGGAGGGAGTGCTATGGGGGTGATGGGGGGCAGTGGTGTGGTGTTGGGTGGAGGGCGGTGGTGTTGTGGTGTTGTGGTGTGGTGTGGTAGGGAGGGAGGTGATTTAGTGTGATTCTAGTGGTGTTCCTTTCAACTTCAAGGCGTCTGGTATGATAAGATAGTAAAAAAGGATTATATTTCTGCCTTTTTTCTTCTTGTTCATGTTCATCTCTTCAGGTTAGTGTTATAGTTCTATTTAAAACTTCTCTTCCTGGTGTCCGTGGTCCATCTAGCAACAATAACAACAACAACACACAGACGCAACACAAAGTAAACACAGTGTTGCATCCTTCTTCAGCATTACAATTAAATCTCTTTCGTGCCTCGTAATACAACCCTAACACATACATTTTTTCGTGATAATCAATATATTCTTTCCCGCCATTTTTAGGAGTGACGCAGCATAAGCCTCAGTAGTGCCTGGAGGTGAGCTTTTAGTAACTCTTCGATGCCTCGTTCTCTGCTTCAGCTTTGCATAATTTCTGCCTCAAGCAAGGAAAGGTTCAAAGGTTTCTTTTTGTGAAGTATCTTTAAAAACAGTGTGTGCCTTCACTGCTCCTAACCTTTTGCATGAATTAAGTGGGTATATACTCTCTCTCTCTCTCTCTCTCTCTCTCTCTCTCTCTCTCTCTCTCTCTCTCTCTCTCTCTCTCTCTCTCTCTCTCTCTCTCTCTCTCTCTCTCTCTCGGGCTAGCCACTGTGTTTTTTCCCTCCCCCTCGTGATTGGGTTTCCAGTGTGCATCTGTACGTTGTAAGCTTCCTTGCCTCTCGCTTACCTGAGGATGAGACCGGACTGGGAGCGGCTCTTGTACTGGTGCCGCGGTGATGGTTGTGGTATTGTTACTAGTGTTGTTGTTACACACACACACACACACACACACACACACACACCAAACAGTCTAATATGTCTGTCTCCCAGCACCATGGAATATGCCTGCCAGGGGACACGTGTGTATACCTGACGCCCACACACCTGTCCTGGAGCATCACCTGAGGGCGTGGCGTGGCGTGGCGTAACGTGTGGGGCAGTGTGTAGGGAGGTGTTGCGTGTGTGGCATCTTGACACTCCCACAGGGCCTAACGGAGTGGCTGAGTAGTGGTGGTGGTGGTGTGTTATGTGTCTCCTTCCATTACTATTACTCTTCCTCTTACTCCTCCTACTCCTACTACTACTACTACTACTACTACTACTACTACTACTACTACTACTACTACTACTACTACTACTACTACTACTACAGGCAAGACATGTTTACTAATGCTTTCAGTTCTGTGTTATGATATACGTGGTGTGATTGTTACTCCAGCGAGCCAGAGTGCAATTGTGGAGGCTAGACGAGAGGTAAGAGACTGATACAGGCGTGTGATACCTCATGAATAATCTTAGTGCCATCCCATTTCAGGCGCACGTGATTGGTAGTTGCGTAGTGAACAAAAAGTATCTGATTGGCTAGGGGGTAAGAGGGGGCGTGGCTAATACGTCAAGTTAAACCAAACACGCTATGAGGAGGAGGAAGTGGTGTGAGGAGAGTAGAAAGTTATCGCTTCAGTGTACCGACATAGCATTGACAGGACTATCGAGCCGGTGTCTTACCCTGCGTAGAGGTGCGACAAGTAATTATAGTGTGATATGTATATGCTAATGGCGCGCTACGCTTTGAGAAATGTATGAGAGTATCGATTTATTTTATGAGTCAGTTTGTAGTACAGAATATGAGGGACGAGCTTCGTTCACCACCACCACCACCACCACCACCACCACCACCACCGCTACCACCGCCGCCATTGTTCCTGCTACGACAAGGGAAAAGGGAACGATAAATGGGAACGTTAAGTAAGGGATCTAAAAAGGGATAATAGCTACCGCCTTGGTAAGAATGTGAGGAAAGGGGGTTTATTAAAGGGTACGTTGGATTACGGGGTTTTAAAAGGAGTAATTGGTACCGCTAGGCTAAGGAAGGACGAAGAAGAGTATAGGAAAGGGGATGTACAAGAAAATGAAACTGGTAATTACTCTTATTTTAGTAATGATTGAAGAGTGTTATGTTAAGTTTTGTTGAGTTATTGACGTGAAGTATAAAGTAACAAGGGAGAAAGGAATGTTAGGGAGGTAATTTCCTTCTCCTTCTTCCTCCTCCTCCTCCTCCTCCTCCTCCTCCTCCTCCTCCTCCTCCTCCTCCTCCTCCTCCTCCTCCTCCTCCACCTAGACCACAGGTGTGCATAGTGTCTCCAGGTGGCCAGCTTGTTACCATTACCTGTTACCATCACAACTTAGTTAACAATGAATTTCTCTTCCTTTTTCCCACCTCTCCCTCCACCTCTCCTCTCCTCTCCTACTTCTCTCTCCACTTCTTCCTTCCTTCTCTGCTACATCCACCAATTTTATCCTCTCCCTTTCTTCTATTTTTCCATTTACAATCTATATTTTCCTGTCTATCTATCCTTCTCTTCCTTCCCCTTCTACTTCCTTCTACTTTTCCCTTCACCTCAACACCTGTCAGCTACTCCCTCCTTACCTCTCCTCTCCTCTCCCCTTCTTCCCGCCTCTCCACCTGCTGCCCGTCCCGCCACCTCTCCTTCCACTGCACTACAACATCAACCAACAAACAGTGTGATGGAAAATAAACAATTAAAATGGTAAGCTGTCCAATTACGCGGCCATGATACACATTAACATACAAACAAACACACACACGTATAAAAAGTGTGTTCATTTTTACCAACGTGATGATTATTACTGGAAGGTTTTTGTATTTTTTTTCTTGACCAGACTTACTTACCCTCCCTCCTCCTTCCCTCCCTCTCTCCCTCCCTCTCTCCCTTCCTCTCTCCCTCCTTCCCTCCCTCCCTACCCTGTCTCTTTACTGTCCTTTTACCATCTTCAGTAACTCTAATTTAGTCACTCTCTACTTTCTCTACTTCTACTCTCTCTCACTCTCTCTCTCTCTCTCTCTCTCTCTCTCTCTCTCTCTCTCTCTCTCTCTCTCTCTCTCTCTCTCTCTCTCTCTCTCTCTCTCTCTCTCTCTCTCTCTCTCTCTCTCTCTCTAAAAAAAAATGTCACAACCCTGGCCTGAAATTATCTATGAATTCCGTTTCTTTTCTTTTCCCTCCTTCGAAACACTTCCACTTAGTCTCTGTTGTGTCTCATGTTTATTAGTCTTAACGAGCCGGTGTTTGTTCTTACTTATGTCTCGTTGTTTGCCCGTTTTAAGCAGAGTTATGGAGGTGGAAAGCAATTTGTGCCTAAAGGGAATACAAGGAGATTCTGCTTACCTTATTGCCTGTGCCTTGAGGGGGGGTAAGGAAGGTACAGAGAGAGGCAGTGGTGGTAGTGATAGTGATGGTAGTAGTAGTAGTAGTAATAATGATAATAATGACATGAAGAAATAATAACAATGATAATAATGATAATAACAACAACAACAACTACAACTACATTTTGCCTTAACCTCCCCCTTAAGACGCCTGCCATTAACAACACCCTCAGGTTAAACAAGATCTTCCCTCCATTCAAACACCAAACCAGTACAAAGTAGGTGATCGGAAACAGCATTAAGAGAACGTAAAACTAAGAAGCAACACACATGACTCTTAAGGAAACGAAACAACACACAACAAGAAACTGTAACAGAACAAGAAAGTCGAGAGGAAACCAAAAAGCGAAACTGCAATAAAAGTTGAAAAGGAAACTACATAAAGAAACTGTCTAAGGAAGTTAAGAAAGTAGACACTGAGTACCCGAAGGAAACTATGCCTTGGAAATAACTATAAAAGGAAGTTAAGTTAATGATAATATAGTGAGTGAAAAGGGAATGGCAGTGAACAATATAATTAAGAAATCCATTGAGGGAGAAGGAAATGATACTTATTGTGACGGAGGAAAAAAAAAGAATGAAACTACCTGAAAAGGATGCCAAGAAAGAGATTGCAGTGGAGATGAAAGTTAGAAACGAACCAGACAAAGAACCAGAAAATGTGGTTTGAAATACAATGGAGGAAGAAGCTGAGAATCGTAAATTGTGATAGACAAGAAAGTTGAACGAAAGAAAATGGTACTGGAAGGAAACTTGAGGAAGACGTTTGAGACAGAACCAAAAACTCAGACCTCACTCAAACTTGTAAATGTAAAGAAAGAAGAAAGTACTTGTTGCTGAGGAGTAACAGGAATTAAACTACCATTGAAAAGATAGGAGAAATAATTTAGTTTATAGAGAACATCAATTTAAGAAAGCAGGGTACAAGAAAACCAAGAGAGAAAGAAATATATACAATGTGACAAGAGGAGGCGTAGTGTTAGACGAGTACCTGGAATTAACTATTATTCTGAGCCTGTGTCCCCTCACTACCTGTTACCTCAAGAGACTATTGACAAGGACCAGAAACACACCATTGAGGAAAAAACAAAGGAAGGAAAGTGTTACGGTAAGGAAGTGAAGGACGTGAATGATAAACGCGTGTGAAGATAATAACGAGAAGCCTCTTTACTTTACCTGAGGGACGAGTTTGGAATAGTAAAGCAGTGTTGGAAACGTGCAATGTTTTACCTTTATTTTCTGTGTTGCATAAATAATAAAAAATAGCAATATAGTAAGTGCTGCGCTTAGTTATCCATTTTCACTGTGACACGAATATGATTTATTTAACAAACACATTGAAACAAATGGAAACTCTTCATATAAACTGTCCACACTTAAGAAAAAAAAATAAAAAAAAAGAGGCGTTGCATCGCTCATCGTTCATAGCCTCGTCAATATAGATAAATAAACATTAAAAGAACATTTACTTGGTGGCTTCCATGCTGCTGATGAAATTTGGAACTTAGAAAAAGCTTATGCTAAAGTTATTTCCCGCGGGAAATTACCCACTTTGCCTGACCTAAATATTTTGCTTACATAAGTAGAAATGGAGTGAATTCATATATATTTTTTAAAGCAGGCACGTCCCTAGGTTCCGGCGAGACCCTGACGCTATCTAGAGGCTGTTGAGGGGAAGGAGAAGGGGAAAGGGAAGAGAGAGGATGGTGGGATGGAAGGTACAGATTAAACAAGGGAAGATGAACGGATAGGAAGGGAAGAGTGAGGGAGGATAAGGAAAAGGAAGGAGGTGGAAAAGGGGAGGGAAGGGAGAGAGAAAAAAAAGGATGGGAGAGATAACATGTGATTGAAGGAGGCGAAGGTGTAGGCGGAGGTGAGGGAGAGAAGAGAGAGAGAGAGAGAGAGAGAGAGAGAGAGAGAGAGAGAGAGAGAGAGAGAGAGAGAGAGAGAGAGAGAGAGAGAGAGAGAGAGAGAGAGAGTCATGCATAGCCAGTACAACCTCGTATCAAAGACTCCCCACACACACACACACACACACACACACACACACACACACACACACACACACACACACACACACACACACACATTACTCTCACTCACCAATAACAACAAACCAAGTAAAACATCAGCCAATCACACGCCAGAACCAACACTACCACCCGCTTCCCATACAGTTCAAGGTCACTAACTACCCAATCACAGCCAGGCTCGTAACACACCCACTCTAACGGCCCTTCAAACGACCAATAGATAGACAGTTTTACCGCCATGACCCCAACCACCATCACGTGACTCTGCCGGGGGAGTGACTGAGGCGTCCCTTCCTGAACCCTGAAAAAGTAGGTAAAAGTTTTGAGGGATTCATAACACGACGGTAATTACTGGTAACACTGGCAGGTGGCGGCGGCATCCTCGTGTCTGTGTGTGGAAACAGGAGGAGGAGGAGGAGGAGGAGGAGGAGGAGGAGGAGGAGGAGGAGGAGGAGGAGGAGAAGAGCATAAAGGGAATGGAAGGTGAAAGAAGAGACTGTTCCCTCATGGGTTAGTAAAAACTGCGGTAGCATGAGGCACAAGGCATGATGGAGGTAAGGAGAAGGAAGGGAGGGGAGAGGAAGGGAGGGTAGGGAGAGGGAGGGAAGGGAGGGAAGGGAGAGAGTGGGTGGAGGGGACGGTCTCATGCCTTAAGGTGCTATTACCACGCGGAGATATTTTTTGGAGCAGAGAATTTGTCAGAAAAATCCTTGCACATGAAGTATAATTTTTGCTCATGCAGAAATGATAACTATTGAAATAATTAAGTTAAAATTTACTGTATGCAAAATTTACCAATATATTATGTAGTGATATAATGCACTTCCCCTGCGGTGGTGTGAGCGGCACGTGTGTGTGTGTGTTGTGTTGCGTGTGCGTGTGCGTGTGTGTGTGCGCCCGTCGTTTGCATCCTGCTTGCTCTGCTCTCACGGCCACCTTGACGGAAACGATGATTTCTCAAGGCAAGCTTACCGTGTAACAGCGCCTTTAGGGAAAATAGTTGCAGTGGAGGCTGGGCAGGCGGTGGGCAGGCAGGGAGGCGACGCGGGGAAGGGCAAGGACGGAGGGAAGGTCAGGGAGAGCAAGGAGAAAATGGAGGAGAGGAGGGAAGGAGAGGGAAGGTGTGTTGGGTCAGGAAGAAGAGGATGAAGAGGAAGAATGAAGTGCCGCGGAGTTACTAAAGGGAGGGAGGGAGGGAGGGAGGGAGGGAGGGAAAAGCGAGGGAGGTATGTCTAGCCAGAAACCACTTTCAGTAATAATCATCACGTCGGTAAAAATACACACTCTTTTTTCCGTGTGTGTGTGTGTGTGTGTGTGTGTGTGTGTGTGTGTGTTTGTTAGTATGTTTGTGTGTATCATGGCGGTGTAATTGGACAGCTTACCATTTTAATTGTTTATTTTTCATCACACTGTTTGTTGCTTGATGTTGCAGTGCAGTGAAGGGAGAGGTGGACAGGAGGGGAGGGGAGAGGAGAGGAGAGGAGAGGAGAGGAGAGGAGAGGCAGGAGGGAGTAGATGGCAGGTGTTGAGGTGAAGGGAAAAGGGGAGAGATAAGGGCCAGTGTTAATTAAGTCTGATGGTAACAGGTAGTGGTAACAAGCTGGAGGAGGAGGAGGAGGAGGAGGAGGAGGGAGGAGGAGGAGGAGGAGGAGAACAATAGTAGATAGGATTTTAAAGATTCAAAATAAAGACAAAATATGAAGTGTGTTTAAAATCTCTCTCTCTCTCTCTCTCTCTCTCTCTCTCTCTCTCTCTCTCTCTCTCTCTCTCTCTCTCTCTCTCTCTCTCTCTCTCTCTCTCTCTCTCTCTCTCTCATTGGGTCACTAGAGGTTTGAGTTTCTTTTCCCATTCTCCTCACTGACAATCTGTACAATTCAATTACAGAAACACAACCCAATGTACTTTTGTCTTCCTCTTCCTCCCTGCTTCTCAACGCCTTCCTCCTCCTCTTCTTCTTCCTCGTCCTCCTCTTCTCTTTTCTTCTTATTATTTTACATTCCTTCCTTATCCTTGTTTATTCTTTTTTTTATATCTTCTCTTCCTCCTCCTTTTCTTCTTCTTCCTCCTTCTTCCCTCTATTTATTTTTTTTCTTCTTTCCTCTATGTCTCTATCTTCTTTGTGTGCCATATTTCCACCTCCTTCTCTCCTCCTTTCTCCTTTACTCTCCTCTCATTTGAAGTCTTGTCTCGTGTGTGTGTGTGTGTGTGTGTGTGTGTGTGTGTGTGTGTGTGTGTGTGTGTGTGTGTGCGTGTGTGTGTGTCAAGTTCGTTTATGTGACAGCCGTTGTGGGTATAAACTGAACGTAATGGTGCTGTCATGTGCTGTCTTGTGCTGTTCTGTGCTGTTCCTTCCTTCGGCTGTGATTTTGCTGTGTTCGAGGCTGTGGTGCTGTGGGTGAAGGTGCTGTGTGTAGATGGTGAAGAGGCGGCTGGTGGTGCTGTGGGGATTAACTTGGATTTGCTGTGGAGAGAGAGAGAGAGAGAGAGAGAGAGAGAGAGAGAGAGAGAGAGAGAGAGAGAGAGAGAGAGAGAGAGAGAGAGAGAGAGAGAGAGAGAGAGAGAGAGAGAGAGAGAGAGTATTGCGATATGAAATGTTGGAAATCTTTTTGGCTTTTTCCAGATGTTTTTATTAAGCCGTGTGTGTGTGTGTGTGTGTGTGTGTGTGTGTGTGTGTGTGTGTGTGTGTGTGTGTGTGTGTGTATTGTGTAAGGATTTTGTTGCTCATCTTGTGTCTGCTTATATGTTATTATGAAGGATGTGTGAGTGTGTGTCTGGGTGTGTGTGTGTGTGTGTGTGTGTGTGTGTCTGTGTCTGTGAACAAATGATAATATACATACATACATACAAGTGTGTCTGGCATATTAATTGCTCTTTATTTATACGTACTTGTGTAAAAAAAATCTAGACACCTGATTTAGAATTGCAAAACATTAATGAATTTGTTTAGTCTCTCTCTCTCTCTCTCTCTCTCTCTCTCTCTCTCTCTCTCTCTCTCTCTCTCTCTCTCTCTCTCTCTCTCTCTCTCTCTCTCTCATCATCAGACTATGGAAGGAAAACATTGCTAACTCAATCAGGGGAAACGTCTTCATGTAATTACTTGGCTGCTTCTTTCTTCTATGTCAGTGTTGATTGTGTTGTGTGTCTTGCTCATATCCTAACTATTTATTACTCTCTCTCTCTCTCTCTCTCTCTCTCTCTCTCTCTCTCTCTCTCTCTCTCTCTCTCTCTCTCTCTCTCTCTCTCTCTCTCTCTCTCTGTTGGATGTAAAAGAAATGAAACGCGTCACTAAAAAGCATGAAAACGTTTAATCATTTCCATTTATATATTTTTTTGTATGTTTACATATACAATATAATCCTCATATATATATATAATATCGGTAGAACATCGAAGAAACGCTCGTTCAACAGTTACGGGAGAGAGACGCCCACCCCGGCCTGCCCATCCTGCCCCCCCTCCCCCCCCTTGACCACAGCACAACACACCAAACTCAGGGAAGGAGGAAAAGTGCGGAGTAATCTTGAGTGTTACCTTGTGTTAATCCCATGACTCCAACAGGAACATACACCCCTCCCCCCACCCTCCCCTCCCCTCACCTCACCTCCCCTCACCTCCCTTGCTTACTGACGGCCGATTGGAACGTGTGTGTGTGTGTGTGTGTGTGTGTGTGTGTGTGTGTGTGTGTGTGTGTGTGTGTGTGTGTGTGTGTGTCTATTCACTTACAATCTTGAAATCACGTGCTGGACTTGTGATCGCCAGCCATTACCTCCCCGGAGAGTGTTCAGGTACTCGTATAGACCGATGGATGTGTAAGACTGTGACCTTTCACGCACCACACACTCTCGCTCGAGGAGGACATCAGTGGAAATTTATCACTCTGAGCGGGGCGTGAACCTCAGCCTGCCAAGTGACGTGCAAGGACGTTACCACTGAGCTAATGACCAGTGTGACAGCGTGTGCGTGTGTGTGGGATGGGGGCGTGTATGGGGGTGGAGGGAGAGGGATGCGTGTGATACATTGTTTTTTGGAGAGCGAAACCACCACTCGATTTCCTGCCCACAGAGACAGTGACTGCACCTCTCCCTCGCCCTCCGTGTGGCCGCGTTCAGGGGAGAGGCAGTGTCGGCTAGGCTGTAGGGACGGGAAGTATTGGTCGTCCGGTAACTTGGTCGTGGCCGAGGAATTACTGCCGGCCGCTTCACTCCCCTTACGAAGAGTTCATGTTTGTGTTTGTTGTGTGGGTGTGTGTGTGTGTGTGTGTGTGTGTGTGGTTGTGTTGTTTGTTGTAGGCTGATGTGAGGGAGGGAGGGAGGGAGGGAAAGGGGACTGGAATGTTTGGGAAGGAAGGGAGAAACAGAGACAGAGAGAGGTAGGGAGGAAGGAAGAGAGGAATGGTATGTATGTAGATTCGTGGCGTTGTGCGTGTTTGTGTTTGTGCGTTTGACTGAGTACAGGTCCGTCCGTCCGTCCGTCCGTCCGTCCGTCCGTCCGTCCGTCCGTCTGTACTCGTTAATAATTTTATCCCTGGAGCTTAACTTCCTGTGCACACGCCATGAGGACGTCCCTTGTCGCCGGCACACACACACACACACACACACACACACACACACACACACACACACACACACACACACACACACACACACACACACACACACACACAGTTCTTACATAATTTTGATGTCTATTTCCTGAAGGTACAGGTTTACATACATGGTACACGTGCATCTATATACACAGGGCGCATCAGCAGGTAGTTGTGGGTGAGTGTGAGTACCTGTAGTGGATGATACCTTACCAACACCAGTGTGGTGCAGCCTGTGCGTGTGTGCCGCCGCTGCTGCTGCTGCTGCTGCTGCCTGGCACACACCACCACGAGACCTCGTCACGAGGCCTCCCCACTATGTACACACGTAAACACTGAGA
>JAPQNM010000029.1:2502906-2535406 GCA_029783475.1 Metacarcinus magister | reverse complement strand
CTGGTGCTGCCGTGGGAGGTGAAGGTGGAGGTGGGCAGCTCCTTCACGCCGCGGCTGCTGTTTACCTTCCACGTGAAACTTACCTGAAGGAGGGGGTGAAGGAGGGGGTGTGAGGGTAGGGGTGTGATTTTTTTCTTCATTTTTTGTTTTTTGTTTTTTTATTCTCTCTCTCTCTCTCTCTCTCTCTCTCTCTCTCTCTCTCTCTCTCTCTCTCTCTCTCTCTCTCTCTCTCTCTCACCTCCTCTGGGTTAGACTCCACTGCACAGTCCAGCGTCACTTCCTCCGTGGCCGTCACCGAGACCGTCACGTTACGGGGCTCCTTGCACTCCGGGGCGACTGTGGGGGAGGCGGGGAGGGGAGGGGCGTTAGATGGGCGTGGGTGTGTTATGGGTTATGGGTGTGACTTACTCTGCTACTGAAGGAAGGGAAGGAAGGTATGGTTAGGTAAGGAGGATTTCTGCTTCTACCGCTGCTGGTAAGGGGACAAGAGGAGGAGGAGGAAGAGGAGGAGGAAGAAGGAAGAGGAAGAGGTATTTGATGTTTAAGTAAAAGGGAATGGCTACTTCCACCTCCGCTTACAAGGGGAAATAAGTAGAAGGTGAGGAAGATTAGTATTAGTAATGATAGTAGTAGCAGAAGTAGTAGTAGTAGGAAGAGGAGGAGGAAAAAGAGGAGTTATGTTAGGTCGGTAATGTAGTCACAGTGTCGTGGTGCAATAATTGAGGTGCACGTCTGGTACATTTATCTTTGTTACAGCATTAGAGTGCGTTACGCGACGTTCCGAGTGTGTCATTACCTGGCGTGACAAATTGCCGCTGCCGCCCTCCTCCTTCCCGGTACGAGCTTTATGTCCCGCTTTTTATTTTTCATTAAGTAAGACCGTAATGTATGTTTTATGAATCCCTCAACGCGGCATGACCTCTCCTTTATTAAGAGTAACAAATGACTTACTTCAGTTGTGTGTCTTTGATTCTAGATTTAATACCAAAGCAGAAAAGGAAGTCGGCATTAATTCAGGGCAGCGTGTTGGTCACCTTCAAACTAATGATTTTCTATATTATTTACATGATAGTTTACTGCACTCTGTTATGAATTCCAGGAACAAATAAGCAGGTGTTTAGTGAGGGCGCCCCCCCCGCTCTCCCTCCGCCTCACGCTGCAGGCTTCTAATCGCCTCCACCCTTTGTGTTAATGCATCTGAATGATAATTAAGGCAAGGGAGGAGGTAGGAAGCGACGAAGGGTTTCTTGTCGTTCTTTTGTTTACGGGTTTGACCAATAAAGAAAACGGGAGAGAATGATGAGCGTGTGAGTGAACAAAACAACAAGTGATGCACGTCCTCAGGCCACCCGGATACTCCCTTGATAAATACTCCCTCTCCTTTAGTTTATAGAATCCTTAAGAACGTAGGAGTTTGAACGCCTTCCTTTAGCGGTCACTGGTCACAGGTTAGTAGGAAGCGTTGTGTTATCGTTGTGTTGTCCGTGGTAGGAACGCTGTGTGGCTCGTCCTCGTCCTTGTCCTTGATGCACAGTGTCCTCGTCCTTGATGCAGAGTGTGTTGTGTTTCTCTTACTCCCAAGTGTTGCTACTTAAACATTCTGAAAAGTCTTCAAGCAATGACAAATGCCTGAGTGCGTCAGGTCTGGCGTGGACTGTGATAAGTTTAAACATTCTATTTGTCGTCGTGTGTGATGGTATTGTTGTAGGCTTTCCTCGCCTCGCCGTGCATGCTGGGCGTGGCGTGGCGTGGCGTGGCGACCTTTGCATTATTAGTGAGGAACAAGCGTCAAGTGGAGGTGACACATTGTATTAATTTATCATTTTGCTTAATTTCCAATGTATTTCTTGTCACTGTATTCACTTAGTTTTGATTGAGTTAATTAGTTATTCAGTAATTAAATGATAATGTATTTTGAGAGTACGTTTGTTGAGTGTATTGGTAGTCATTGTGGTGTCAACGTTCCTGTTACTGTTACAAGCTTCACGTAAGTTGGATGGGTTGTGGTTCGTAACAAGTGTTTTGATATAGTGTAATACTTCAATGTTTCAAGACCTGCGAGTATTGACAAGCTGCTGCCGGGACGACCGGATGTATTCTGTAATAGAATAGTCAACACATGAACGGCTGTATTTGCACTGTGCCTTGTTATGCCGAAAAGGCGTTCCTGCCGAGAGAGAGAGAGAGAGAGAGAGAGAGAGAGAGAGAGAGAGAGAGAGAGAGAGAGAGAGAGAGAGAGAGAGAGAGAGAGAGAGTGACTGACTGACTGTTATTATTATTCCACACCATGAACAGCAGTAGATCCTTGTATGTAATTAAGTTGACATGACGTTTGCATTCCTGGCGTGAATCAGTGTCGACAAGAAAGTTAAGTCTGCATCGCGTGGCATTATATATAAGTTTAGTGGTAAATCAAATCAAGTTAAATGTAGCAAGTCACAGAGCGGGAAGATGCATGGAAGTGGAACAGCGGAACCCAAGGGAGGGAAGAACCGGAGACGGGGAAGCTGCAGAGGAGTGTCTGGTGGGGCCTTGGGGAACGCCGCCAGGAGTGATGAAGACTGAAAATTGCCGCTATTGAAAGATAATGTGACAAAGTGAAAGATGGCGTTGCAGGGGGAGAAGGGAGAAGGGAGAAGGGAGAAGGGAGAAGGTTGATCGTGATGGAGGGAGAGAAGTGAAGACAAGGGAGTGATGGAGGAAGGGAGGAAGGGAGAGAAGGGGACGTCACATGGTTGTAAAATAAACACTTTTCAAAACGGAGAATGAAGTAAGGAAGGCATGAGGGAGGGAAGGAGGGAGGGAGGGAGATAATAAACACAGTAGGAAGGGAGAGAAGGAAGGGAGGCAGGGAGGCAAGGAAGGGGATGTCACCTGGAGAGAAAATAAATGTTTTTCAAGAGGGAGAATGAAGGAAGGAAACCAAGAGTGGGATAGTATGAAAAAGAAGAGAAGGACGGATAGAGGGAGGGAGAGAAACAGTGAATGAATGAGTGAGTGAGGGAGAATGAAGGATGAGACCAAGGAGAGGGAGATAAAACAAAAGGAAGAGAAAGTTAGTGAAGGAATGAGGGAGAGATAACGAATGAATGAAGCAAAGAAAGAAGGGGGAGGTAGAGAGAAAATAAATGAGTAAGTGAATGAGGGAGAATTAATCAAATAAACAAAGAGAGAGGAAGAGAGATGAAATTAAAAGAAAAAAAACAAGACAAAGGGAGAGAGAGAGAGTGAGTGAGAGAAAGGGAGACTAAATAAAGTAAGCATGAAGATAGGAAGAGAGGTAAAATAAAAAATGAAACAAGAGAGAGGTAGATAGAATGAGTAAGTGAGTGAGTTAGATCGAGTATCCTCAGCAGGGGGAAGGGGAGGGTAGAGGAGAGTACAGGGGAAGCAGGGGAGGCAGGGGAGGCAGGGGAGGCTATACTCACACATAACGTCAAGGGTGGTAGGGGCGCTGGTGACTGTGCTGATAGTGTTGGTGGCGGTGCACTGATACTTCCCGTGGGCGTGGCGACTCACCCTCTGAAGCACAAGGTTCCTCGCCTGAGCCAGCACGCCCTTCTCTTTCACCGTGAACAGCGGACGCCCCTGAAACGACACCACACGCCCACTTTGAAGGACCAATCACCAAGGACACAGAGGATTGATAAGGGCAAAATCTAAAGCTTTAAAGGGATAAGTAATTGCACAAATGTTACGTCAAGGAAAAGTTGTATATTAGGTCAAATTTAATCCTCTTCTCTTAAAGCTGCTTAGGTTATAGAGAAGAGTCAGATCTGATCCTCCTCCTGATAAAACGTTCATGGTTGTTTTGGCTGCACGTACGTACATGACCTAAATCTTAGTAATGTACAGGGAAAAAGATGGTGAGGTTAAAGTCAGGTGGTGTTCTCTTCACCTACTCCTGTGAATGCTGTGTTGATCCTGTGAAAAAAAGTTAGTTTAATGTGTAGAGAAAAGTCAGATATGATCCTGCTATTGTGTTGCTATTCAAGGTTTAGGAATGAAAATACCTGCAGGCCGCGTGCTCCACATTTCAGCAGTGTGTTGCATAATGTGTTGCAGACATTACTTACCTGCTACACACCTACGCATCTTTGTATATTGACGCCCGCCGCCCACCGCTCCATGTATCCTGCATCACCTGCCTGTCCTCTGTGGGAAGGTAATCACTTAAGCCAATTTACTCTCGGCAGTGACTGACTGAACTAATAGCACGAGGCGGCTTGTCGCGGGATGAGATCTTTATATATTTTTCGTCGCAGCGATGCGGGTCATTACGTGCCAAGGTCGTGTGGCTTGAGCCTTCAAGCCGCGACTTGGGTTTTATGGAGAAATAGGACGATGCGCAGTAAAGGCCTTGGAGCGGGTGTTGTATGGCGTGGTAGTGTGGTGGTAGTTTGTGGGGCGGTGTTTGTGTGGCGAAAGTCTTGTGTGGTGCAAGTTTGCGGGGAGGAAGTTTGTGAGGCGCGATTTTGTAGTGTGGTGAAGCCATGAGGGTGAGGCAGGCGGAGGAAGGGCGGCACTGCGGCACTGTGGCACTGTGGCACTGTGGCACTGGGGCACTGTGGCACTGTGGCACTCACCTGGTGGAGCCACTGGACGCGGCTTTCCTTTGGGTTGGCTCTGATGTGGCACTCAAAGTAGACGTCCTCGCCCTCCTTGATGTTGGCGGGGTCGAGGGCGGGCGCCAGGCGTGCCTGCACCACCGGGGCGACTGTCAAGGAGATAATTACACATAATTACTTAGGATTATTTACTGCATACATAGCAAGTATACTTACATCTAAGTACAGCTGTTGTGAGGCGCGTGATGCACGTGACGGGAGTACCTCAGTGTGCACCAACACCTGCCTGGCACGTGTAGTGAGGGCACCAGGTGCAGGCCGGCCTTGTGTGTACACTTGTGTGTACACTTGTGTATACACTTGTGTGTACACTTGTGTGTACACTTAGCACGGTTTGTGAACGAGTTTATCTCCTTCTTTTAGAGTATTGGACTTGGCCAGCCCGGGAAATGGCAGTTATGGTTTTAAGGAAGGTGAGGGCGTGCGGGCGTGCGTGAGTGAGCGGCACTATGTAAAATGCAGGGCGGCTGTGTACCCACGCCTGGCAGCCCATGCTTACTTCTAAAAAGAGATTGTACTCTGTACACAGAGAGGGCGCCTTTTTTGCTTACACAGCTATGTGCGCCTTATCTTACGTACACGTACACGAGGGTCACATGTAATCCGAAAATGTATGAAAACTTTTGTTGAGTGCAAAGTACTACACTGTTTTATTTGTTTAGAATGAAACAAGAGTACAAATAAAATAAAACAAATGAATGTTCATCCACACACCCTACCAGGGAGAGAGAGAGAGAGAGAGAGAGAGAGAGAGAGAGAGAGAGAGAGAGAGAGAGAGAGAGAGAGAGAGAGAGAGAGAGAGAGAGAGAGAGAGAGAGAGAGAGAGAAAAAAAGAAGAGAGTAGTGCATGAGTAGGCGAGTGAGAAGGACGAGGAAGAGGAGTTCTTTCAGCACAATCCAGGAGCCGTTTACGCCCCCTCAGCCCCTTCTGGCCCCGCTATTTGCCTGAGGAATGGCTGGAGCGGAAGGGAGCGAAGGGCGCCGAGGAGGTAATCACGCACAATACTTCACGTTATTACAAGGGCGTGAGGTGAAGAATGGAGGATATTTAGCTACGTAACAACAGAAGCAGCAGCAGCAGGAGGAGGAGGAAGCGAAGAAGAGAAGAAAAATAAGAGTTGAAGGAGGTTAGGAATGAGGAAGAGGAGGAGAGTGAGGAAGAAGGAAGAGGAGGAGGAAGAGGAAGTGTTGGAGTGATGAATTCTCCCTGGGAAGACAGATTGGGTCGATGGTGTGATTCAGGGCGTGGGTGATGGTGTGCTGTGGGCGGGTTGGGGGGAACTGGGTGAAATTCCGGCGCAGGTGAAGACAACCTACCTGGGAGTTACCTGTTCTATTGGGGGACGGAACTAACCCACTCCTTTTATACACTCTATCTATCTCTCTTTATCTATCTATCAATCTATCTTAGTCTAGCTCTCTAGCTCTCTGTTACAGGCCGTAGTTTATCTAACTTTAAATATATTTCAATAATTTTCCGAACTTCTACCTACATTGTGTGTGTGCATCCATCTCTCTCTCTCTCTCTCTCTCTCTCTCTCTCTCTCTCTCTCTCTCTCTCTCTCTCTCTCTCTCTCTCTCTCTCTCTCTCTCCTGATGGCTGGGAATGGAATAAAAAGTCAGGACAAGGAAACCTGGGTCATGTATCGCCTGATGCTGACGGGGAAGCTGACGGGACGGAGCATTGAGTGTCGGGTTCCGTGTATGATGGAAGAGATGCGAAGAGAAATTGTTGGTTGCCTCTTTCACTATATTTCTGTTTTGCATTGGTACGAATTTTGTGGATGTGTAACGTAATATTTGGAAGGTAAAAGCTTGTTATTCGTGGCTAAGAGTAAGTTTTTAGTTACTGTGTTGTATTGTTGTTGTGGAAAGATGGGTATGTTTCGGTTTTTTTATCTCTTCTCTCTCTCTCTCTCTCTCTCTCTCTCTCTCTCTCTCTCTCTCTCTCTCTCTCTCTCTCTCTCTCTCTCTCTCTCTCTCTCTCTCTCTCTCTCTCCTTTGTGAAGTCTTTCAGTGTATATTTTTAGGTTTATTTGAAAGTCTTAAGGTTTTGTAAAGATGTTAAAATTTAGCAGTGGATTTACTATCACCACTACTACTACTACTACTACTACTACTACTACTACTACTACTACTACTACTACTACTACTATCACTATTACCACAACCACTACATCATCTACTTATGTCTATTTTCTGAAGCTATATATATCAGTACAGTATTTTTGTGGATTCATATTGAGACAAAATCTCTTCGAAGTTAATATACCTGAACCTTATGAAGACCTAGAGTGCAATAAGCGTGAGGGTAATGTGCGAGTCTTTGAGTGTCAAGGAAAGCTGAGAGTGGAATGAAAACGTGTGTGTGTGTGTGTGTGTGTGTGTGTGTGTGTGTGTGTGTGTGTGTGTGTGTGTGTGTGTGTGTGTGTGGTGTGAGAATATTGTCAGTAAGAGGAGAGAGAACATTGTAAAAAACGTAATATTTGGTATAACGAGTATTGTCAGCATTTCCTAGAAGATGTATAGTCGAGGCGTTATGGCAGTGTGTGTGAGACTGAATACTTGTTGTGAGCCTATTATAGACGCTTGATACTGGCCTCGATAAACCACACACCCTCACGTCAGCACCAGCAGCTTGGACGTCACATACAGGACGCCCCTCACTCTCACTGACTCACCACAGACCCTTTATCCATCCTCCATCCCTTCCATACTTCCTAACTTCTCTTACTCCACCCTACCCCACACCCCACTCCCTCCTTCTCCTCCATCTACAGCCTGTGCCTAACTTCCATCCAGTATTCTACCACCATCTCATTCTCTTTGTTCTTGGCTGCTCCTCCTCCTCCTCCTCCTCCTCCTCCTCCTCCTCCTCCTCCTCCTCCTCCTCCTCCTCCTCCAAAGAAAGAGTGAGGAACAGGAACACGTTGAGGATGACGCAAGCGAAACTAAAAGTGGAGCAGCACATCTCTATTGCATTTTTTTTTTAACCTTTCTACCGACATCCTCCGCTTTTGTCGCCCAGAATACTTGATTTGAGGTGGAAGGGAAAGGAAGGTTGCAACGCTTCACTTCTCCCGTTGTAGGAAATCTATGTCACGGCCAACCAGGTGACTCCGGTACGGCAGCCTCACTGGGTTTAGCCTCGTACCAAAGTTTTTTTTTCTTCTTCTGCCAAGCTCACCAACATGTCCGTCCACAGGAAGAACACACAGGTACACACCCACGTACATGCTGACTTGCTAACACACACACACACACACACACACACACACACACACACACACACACACACACACACACACCCACACACACACATACACACACATTGAAATTATGATTACTGCTTCGTCATGTGAAGGAAAAAATAACCTGAGAGTTAAATCAACACATGAAGAAGTATGAGTGTGTAAGGAAACTGCGAGGATTAAGAGGATTAAGACCTAATGTTTTTCTTTATCCTCTCTCTCTCTCTCTCTCTCTCTCTCTCTCTCTCTCTCTCTCTCTCTCTCTCTCTCTCTCTCTCTCTATCTATCTATCTCTCTGTTATAAGGACAAAACACTATAAGCTTCTTTTCCTTATTTATATTTAACATCAAAAGCATTAGAGAATAAAAACTAGACTGATAAACGTATATAGGAGAGAGAGAGAGAGAGAGAGAGAGAGAGAGAGAGAGAGAGAGAGAGAGGGAGAGAGGGAGAGAGGAGGCAGCGGTGCTATACATGTGTGACCACCTGGTATCATTATTAGCAAGGTCAGGTGCAGGTGGGCAGGTGAACAGTGTAATTGCCATCCAGGTGACCCCGAAGCACCTCACACTTTAGGTATTGGCAGGGAGTAGCAGTAAATAAACGGGAAATGTGTGCAGGAGAGAGAGAGAGAGAGAGAGAGAGAGAGAGAGAGAGAGAGAGAGAGTGAGAGAGAGTGAGAGAGAGAGTGAGAGTGTATATGTTTTTTTTACTATACTGTGGGAAGCGAAAAATTCCTACCGATATTAAAAGTGAAATGAGAGGGTAATAAATGAATTAATATTGCAGACAAGTATAAATGTTGAAATAAATGCAGATTAATGGGAGTGTGGATGTGTATGGTACCACGCTTGACCTACTACTACTACTACTACTACTACTACTACTACTACTACTACTACTACTACTACTACTACTACTACTACTTTCGCACTCGCTCTGTAAGAAGTTTTCATTTAATTTGTAAGGTTTTTGGGTGCAGCGCCATCCTTGCCTCGGCCCACCATCCATCAGGCTTCAGTCAACACACAACACCAAACTCACCCAACACACCGCTTCCCTCCCTCTCAATATATCTCACCCGCCACCCTTGGACACGCAGATTTTTACCCTCGTTTCTCTCCTTAGAATATACAGCAAAACTTTATCTTCTGCCGGATGGATCGTGGCTGTGTAAAATCAAGAGTGTAAGGTTGAGGGGAGTGTGGTATTATTCATTTGTAGTGTGTATACATGCTGGAGGGTGTTGTAGGTCTTGGATATTTGTCTTCGTGGTGTGTGTTGTGCTGGTGATACACAGGCATATGCTGCACCTTTGTTATGCTACGCTATGGCGGGTGGAAGTTAAAAGGATTAAGAATTCATTTATATGCAGGTCTTTTCTAAAAGTTGAAATTGACTTTTTGTACCGTGGAGTTTCTGGTGGTTATTATTTATTAGCTTGTTGTGAGCTGTGTGTATTGTGTGTGTGTCTTGTGTGTGTGGGTGTACGTGTGTGTGTGTGTGGGTGTACGTGTGTTTGCTGTGTACATGTTCCTCTCGGTGGCTGTCTACCTTGTGTAACGAAGAGCGGCGGTAATCTTGAGCCGCTCCTCGGGTTTAAAGGGGAAGGGACTATCTTTAGACGGCGCTCAGGTGGTGCCCAGTGACGACCCCGATAGCGTACAGCTGGGCGGACGATACTGTGGGCGTGTGTAAGCCTATCATTATCCATTGGTCCATCCTGTACACCAATAGACCAGCTTGTGTGTATAGGATTATGGGTTTAGCAGTGACTCGCCTTGTATAGGAGACAGCCTGCTGGAGTGTAGTCTTGGCCCCTATAATGGTGTCTTTGTCTACAGATTTGACTCTATATATGAATAAACCCTTTGTGTAGACCTACGAGACGAGTTCTATACAGGTTTCTACAGCTAATAATTCCATATATATAGGCTAGATTTTCATATGTACATCTAGATTATCTCTTAAGTTGATTTTTATATTTTTGTACATATAGACAAACTAGCATCTCAGAACCTTTTAAGTCACGCCGCTGTGCTCTCTCTGGAACAGCAATAACAACAGCACAGGCAGCACGTACAGGCACTCAGGTACAGCCTCGTGTTCTGTCCCATTACCACCACACCAAACGATCATGCACACTTTTTTTTCCTTCTGTTTTTGAATGGGTACAGATTTTTTCAGCTTCCACTATATCACGTTAGCCTCATGGTGCGATTCCTTTTTTTATTTATTACCTTTTTTTAATGCCCGTGGGTCCCTATAAATCTTGGGTCTAGTGGTGGATGCGTTCGTCATTGCTTCTATCGCTACAAATCAGGCTTTAATTTAAGGTCACCACTCGAATAAAACGTGGACGGGACAATTTTTTCGACGCGTTCCCCACCATGGTGATTCTTTATAGCAGTTAGGCGAAGGTGACTGATGGGAAGGCGAGTGTCAGGCATTTTAGATCCATCAGTCAAACTCTATTTTATGACCAACAATCATGAGAATCGAGTTGCGTCACACACCCACACACACACACCCACACACACACACACACACACACACACACACACACACACACACACACACACACACACACACACTGCCGCCACGTGCAACACAACACCCGTCCCTCCGTGGTCGCCGCCGCAGCCACACCCCGCCACACCCTTGGCCGCTATATTACACTTGAAAGGGGAAAAACGATCTCCGGGCGTGTGTGCTTTACGACTTGGCGTGCTGAGCGAAGGAGTATATAACGCCATAACCCCAAACACAATATTGGAAAAATGGTTAGTGTGCCTCCAACTCTCTCTCTCTCTCTCTCTCTCTCTCTCTCTCTCTCTCTCTCTCTCTCTCTCTCTCTCTCTCTCTTCTCTTTCTCCTTTCTCTTTCTCTTTCTTTATCCTTCCTGTTCAGCTAGCGACACTGATTAAATGCTTTTTTCTCGGTCTCTTTCTCGTACTCGGGAAGAAAATAAAAGAGAAATGAAAGTAAAAATACAGCGTGTACATTCTGAGAGAGAGAGAGAGAGAGAGAGAGAGAGAGAGAGAGAGAGAGAGAGAGAGAGAGAGAGAGAGAGAGAGAGAGAGAGAGAGAGAGAGAGAGAGAGAGAGAGATGTTGAAAAGGAAGGCTATAAAGTGTGTAGGAGGAGGAAGAGGGGGAGGAGAAAGAGGAGGAGGAGGTAGAGGCAGAAGTTTAACAGTGAGTCGTGTTGGAGAGGGATGCTGTGAGGGGGGAAGGGAGATGAAGGGTGTGAGCTAGGGAAAGGGAGGAGTGATTGTCAGGTATGGAGGGGGAGAGGAGGCCGTGATTGACGTCGGAGAGGGAGAGGGGATGAGGGAGAAGCAAGAGGCTGAGGGGGGCGTAGGATGTGACCGGTGAAGCGATAGGGTCCCTGAAATTTATGGTTGCGAGGGAGAGGCTTGAGGTAGTAAAACATGGAGGGTTCAGGTGTACTTACAGTGGACCTCGAGGCGCTTGTTGGCTGAGAGGCGGTAGTCTGGCACCATCGGGTTCTTGGCTGTACACGTGATGGTTCTGCCGTTGTCCTCTGAGGCGGGCAGGAGACGACCTCTTCTAAGAGTCGTGTTGTGGTCAAGCGACGACTATTCAGGGAGAAACAAGCCAGCTAAGAATCGATGTATAGTGGGATATAATGTTTGGTGTTTTATCCTCATCATTATCGTCACAGTCGTCATCATTAAAGTGACCTTCCCTTCACGCCTCGCTATTCATCTCACAGTCAATACCAATTACTGGCCACCTCCTATTATCGCCCGTCTGCAATTAGGTGCTCGTTAATGGTGCCTTACCTGAGGGGGAAGCGCCTTGAAGCCCGTGGAGCCATCAATCCTGAGGTTGAGGGTGGCAGGTGGCTTGGAGCCCGTCGACCTGCAGAGTATAGACGCCTCCACCCCAGCCCTTAGAGGCACGTCCGTCCCCTCGATCTCCACCTTTAGCGGCGGCACTGGCGGAGTAAATGAAACCTGCCTTCATCTCGCACCGCTCAGCACAGCACAGGCGAGTTCTAACGAGTCTTAACTTATGGATCACAAACTTGCAGCCTTACAAAAGTTTTGAACGTAAACTTGTGAACGTTCACAGAGGAATGGCGAGAATAACGCGTAACATAACGTAGAGAGGCAGCAAAGGAACATCGGAGGACAAAGCAAAGTTGAAATTATTCATTTTAGTTAACATAAAATAGTATAGAAAAGAAAATGAATGTGGGAAGTGATATTATGCACAGGACTAATAATATTTACACAGTTACCTTGACACAAAGGCAACCCAGTGGCGGGAAAACGAAACAAAGGCAGACGGAGACACCGAGATGGAGGGAGCGAATGAGAAAATTAGACAAACAGCAGACAGACAAGTGGAAAAGTTAGGAAGGGCCTTTGTGTAGCAATGGCCCGGCTACTGATGCCCGGCGGCTGTGATGATGCTGGTGATGGAAGGTGATGATGGTGATGGGAAGGAAAAAATAGTGATGATTGTGATGGAAAATGATGAAGATGGAATGGATGAAAAACGAAAATGACGATGAAATTAATGAAAAGTTAAATTGATTGTGATGGAATTGTTGAAAATAAAAAATGATGATGAAAAATGAAAATGATGCAAATAGAAATGAAAAATGAAAGTGAGGAAGATGGTGATAATCCTCTTTATATATGTACTTGACAGTCCCAGAGGAGAGGCGTCGCAAGTAGCGGGTGTAAGTGAAAAGCGGTAAGGTGGCACCGCAGAGTTACACAAACTTCACAACTCCAACTTTTTAGTGGATATTTTTGTATGCGAGTGTGAGGTGCAGCTGCAACGAGAATATCCAAACTTTCACGTGTATAATTAAGTAGCCCCTTAGGATAACCTGAATTATATATCAAAGTTTATCTAATTTGCTCTGTGTGTGTGTGTGTGAGTGTGTGAGTGAGTGGGTGTGTGTGTCGTGGTCTCTCTCTCTCTCTCTCTCTCTCTCTCTCTCTCTCTCTCTCTCTCTCTCTCTCTCTCTCTCTCTCTCTCTCTCTCTCTCTCTCTCTCTCTCCTGTTTGAATGAAAAATATACCGTCATGTGAAATGTGTATTCATATATTCGGGGACATTTAAGAAAAAAATTCGATTAAGAGCAGGAAATATTAAAATTTTTTAGATTTAAAAAAATGATCAGTTACTGGGAAAGATTGTAATAATAATAATAATAATAATAATAATAATAATAATAATAATAATAATAATGGAATAATAATGATAGCAAATACTATTAATAATTATAGGAAGGGTTGACTGCTGTTCACTTGTACTTGTGTTGTAATGACTTTTGTCGTCGTCAAAATTACAACAACAGCACTTTGAGGGTAAAATGATGCTAGTTTAGGAAAGTTGTGGTGGTGGTGGTGATGATGAGAGTGTTTTGGTGTTGACATTATCATAAGTTACTAATATATGTCTTTTCATCTATAGTTTCAGTTCGATTAGTTTAGAAATGTTCTTATTTTATGTATTCTATATTTGTTTTTCTAGTACACTTATTTTTGTTTTGTAATGGTTGTGGTGTTGATCCTGATGTCAGTAATGGGTGTTTAATGGTGATAATGGTGGTGGTGAGGTTGGTGATGTGTTTGCTGAAGTGTAGCTCATCATTGTTTTTGGTGATGGTGATGGTGGTGGTGATGGTGATGGTGATAACAAGAATGGGTATCTTTTATGAGTATGTGACGAAGGTTTTGATGATAGTGAGGCTATGATGATAATGGTGATAGTGTTACAGGTGATATGGTGACAGGTTAGAGTGGAAGTGGTGATGAGGGTGACACAATGATGGTGAATGGTGAAAATTGACAGTCTAGCATGTGATGAATGTGCTGGTGATGCGATGGTGACGAAGGTATAGTGATGATGATAAAAAAAATGGTTTCTTATGACGGACAAACTCAAGTAAAAGTGATGATTTAATGATATGGTGAACTGTTATGATAGCAAGGTTTGGTGAAGCACATACTAGTGAGATATATAATAGTAGGTCTTCGTGACTATGATACTAACACCAAATTGTGAAGGACGACAGAGGGAGAACACACACCACACACCACACATACACTATACTCACGATGCATACTGATGGTGACTTCCTTATGTAGGCCTAGTGTAAGATTGGTGCTGCGAGCCTCACAACGCAGCCTCCGCCCGTCGTCCTGCCTGGTGAGCTCCCGTAGTAGTAGCACCGCACTCCTTACCGTCACGGGCCTGTTACTCCCAAGGGGCATTGGGCTGTCTGGTAAGGGCATGGCTCGAGGGTGAATGAGCTCCTCGCCGCGTGACACCCACCGTACCTCAGGGAGTGGGTGACCTGATGGAGGACGAGGGAGAGAGAGAGAGAGGGAGATAAAGAGAGAGCGTGGGAGAGGTATACTGACTGATTGACAGAAACATAACAACAAACAGAAGACTTATAGATAACACAAAGAGACAGGTTGACAGGCAAGGAAGGAATGAGAGCAAGAAAGAAATATAACTTACAATTAAAATTAAATATAGCTAATAATTCTTTAGAAAAAATGCTTTAAACTCTACATAATTCCTTCCAAGCCTTATATTTCCGGCAAGAAAATACGATACAACATTAATGAGCCGCTAAATGGGCAATGACCCGCTGCACCGCCTGTGTCTAGCTGCTCCTCGAAGGAAAATAACACACCCGAGTCTCTTATTCACAGATGGAAATTTATTTTTGCCCCATTGCGTCGGAGCAGAAGATAGACTGTTCCCTGAATAGATAATCCAATGGTGTTGTATTAAAGGCTGCTTCCTCCTACACTGTGTTCACAAAATCCATATCACCTCAACACAATCTATCTGTTTCTTTCTTTCTCTTTCTCGATACTCAGTGTGTACGAATGCGGAAATAAATGAAGAACCAAAGTTATTGTTAAACGCATTTTAGTTCGATTATTTCCTTTCTAATGTATTTTTCTTTCCCTTCCCCTCATGGATGTTTGGCAGACTCGCCTCCTCAGTCAGGTCGTTCTTTCCCTTCTGGTCCTACAACGACTGTGGTCAGTGGGGCAACTGAGGGTGGACGCTTTCTTTTTCTTTTTCTTTCTCTTAGCCAGCAGAAGTTAAATTTGTCGTCATGTTACACCCTCCTCCTCCTCCTCTTCCTCCTCCTCCTCCTCCTCCTCCTCCTCCTCCTCCTCCTCCTCCTCCTCCTCCTCCTCCTCCTCTTCCTCCTCCTCCAGGTAGCAGAGTGAGTTTGAGTCGTAAATTTCAAACTTGGGCAGAAAAAGGACCTCTAATAGGCCGTTTTGGACTCACAGCTTAAGTCCAGAATGTGCAGAAGTGTATCCCTTTAAAAGAGAGAAAGAGAGAGAGAGAGAGAGAGAGAGAGAGAGAGAGAGAGAGAGAGAGAGAGAGAGAGAGAGAGAGAGAGAGAGAGAGAGAGAGAGAGAGAGAGAGAGAGAGAGAGAGAGGAAATTGAGAAGAGAAATGTAGCGGAAAGTAGGAAGATTCACTGTGACAATGTTTTCCCAAGTTCCATACCTGTCTGTCTATCTATATGTCTGTCTCTTTCTTTACCTATCTGCCTGTCTATCACCACCACCACCACCACCACCACCACCACCACCACCACCACCACCACCACCATACTCACCACCGTAAGCGCGGCAGGACAGCCTCACTTGGGAAGACTCCTGGTACGGTCCTACCACTTCTCGGATCATCTTGTCGTAATTATCAAAAATCTCGAGGCCCCGAATCTCCTCTGAAAAAAGTACAAAAAAAAAGAAGAAAAATGAAACGAGAATATAATTGGACATTCACTTATTTGTTTATGATTAAAATTAATAGAAAATCATTAGTGTTTTAATGATATGAATAAGAGTAAAAATAAGTGTTTTGTAGATATACGAGTAATAGAAGATAATGAACTTAAACATGCGACGATACATACACGAATTATATACTTTTATAAGACGTGCTTTCTCGTGTCTTTCGTGCCGCGACAAAAACAAGAAACAAAAGTGTAATCATAATTCAACGTAAGAAAATGATGATAAGGAAAATTAACGTAAAATATACCTGCAGTAAAACATCAACTTATGTTAAAGTTAACACTAGATTATATCAAAGAATATTTACACCTTGACAAACAACAGGTATTAAAACAAAACACATAACGGAAATGAATAAACAATTGCTATCATATATTACACGTATATGTATAGATAACATGTATAAAAAGAGAGAGAGAGAGAGAGAGAGAGAGAGAGAGAGAGAGAGAGAGAGAGAGAGAGAGAGAGAGAGAGAGAGAGAGAGAGAGAGAGAGAGAGAGAGATAATAATAATCATAGTATCATTAAGGTAATTAGGGGACAGGTGAGGCGGCTTACCGTGCACGTGTAGCTGTACTAATGACATCATGGTTTGTGAAGTCATGAAATCAACGCGACAGGTGAAGTTCCCGGTGTCTGCCAGCGTGACATCCTTAACCTCCAGGAAACCGACGCGACTCTATACAAGGAAGGAAAAGTATGTAAGTGGTGTGTGTGGACGGCGGTCTGTGTACACGGCTAAACAGTTGAGAATAAAGGTACACACACACACACACACACACACACACACACACACACACACACACACACACACACACACACACACACACACACACACGGTCTCGTAAACTACACTCAGCCATTCCGATTTGCACCTGTATCCAGATTTTGCCTCAGAGAGCTTGGAGGTGCAATGAATCGTGTGTGTGTGTGTGTGTGTGTGTGTGTGTGTGTGTGTGTGTGTGTGTGTGTGTGTGTGTGTGTGTGTGTTTATGTGTTTACATGATTCTTTTGTGCACACTGATCATGCAAAACACACATGCATATCAACACACACACACACACACACACACACACACACACACACACACACACACACACACACACACACACACACACACATAAACAGGCAAAATATACTGGTGATGCTCATCATGTGAGATTAAATATTTACAGAGAGAGAGAGAGAGAGAGAGAGAGAGAGAGAGAGAGAGAGAGAGAGAGAGAGAGAGAGAGAGAGAGAGAGAGAGAGAGAGAGAGAGAGAGAGAGTGAGATGAAATAGATAACAAATAAGAAAAAGGTTAAAAAATACATCACACCCGAAGATAAATAGAGGGAGAGAGAAAGCGAGAAAGAGAGAGAGAGAGAGAGAGAGAAAGAAAGAGAAAGAGAGAGAGAGAGGAGGGAAGGGAGTGCAAGAGATAGATTTATGAGCGTGCGAGAGAAGAGATATTCAATAATAACTGGAAGGAAGGAAAATTATGCGCCAGGAATGCTGAATACTTTTTGAGACTTGACTGTAAAAAGAAGATAAAAAAAAGAAAAAAAAAGAAAAAGGAAGAAAGGTGAGAAGGGGTGAAGAAAAGAAGGAGGGGAAGAGAGAGAGGGAGAGAGAGAAAGAGAGAGAGGCAAGGCAGGGGAGTAGGTAGGAGTTGCATTGGAGGTGACGGAGAGGGAGTAGGAGTAGGAGTAGGTAGGAGAGGTAAGGGCAGAGGAAATTTTGTACTGGGATCCTTGCAAAGCCTTATATGTTATCTCTTTCAGGGCGTGGAGGAGGAGGAGGAGGAGGAGGAGGAGGAGGAGGAGGAGGAGGAGGAGGAGGAGGAGAAAAGAGAGAAATGATGCGGATGAGAAAGAGGAAGAGGAGGATGTGTTAAAAAAAATAAGCAGAGAGAAGATGAGTATAAGGGAGACCAAAAAAAAAACAGGTGAAAGGAAGGAAGGAGGATTGGAAAGGAAATGGAAAAAAAATGTGAATGTAAGAATATACAAGAAAAATGGATATGAGAAGGAGAGCAAAAGAGAATAAGGATAAAGGATATGAAGAGAGGGAGAGGGAAGGATGATATGTGAAGAGGGGAGAGGAGAAAGGAGAGAGAGAGAGAGAGGGAGGAAGGGAGAGAAGTAGTGTGAGAGGAAGTATAAGATGATTGGAGAGGAAAGGGCGAAGTAGGAAGGTCATGTTGCAAGATTTAGAAGCAGTATTATGTTAACAGATGGTGTGTTGTGTTGTGTGGTGTGTGTGTGTGTGTGTGTGTGTTGTGTTGTGTTGTGTTGTGTGGTGTTGTGTGTGTGTGGTGTTGTGTGGTGTTGTGTGGAGGATGCATGTTGATGGTGATGGTAACAATGATGATGAAGGTGATAGTGATAATGATAATGATAGTAATAGTAATGAAAATAATAATAAGGATAACTATACTACTACTACTACTACTACTACTACTACTACTACTACTACTACTACTACTACTACTACTACCGCCATCACCACCAACAACAAAAAATAGAACAAAATATTACCACCACGAATATGGATACCGCAACCATACACCAACACAGTCAATAAGTATAAGTATAGTAATAAATGCACTACAGTAACACACCTAATGATTATCTATACCATGGAGCTGACAGTTACAAATTAAATCACCCATCATAATGTTACAAATAATAATATATCTTTCTACACCACCAGCCTCTCGTCTCCCCCACTTGACATGACTGATTGGACGCATGAAAAAAAAAAGTTAGTGTATATATTTTGTAGGTATTTTTCTCTTATTAGTGAGTGACGAGGAGGAGAAGGAGGAGGAGGAGGAGGAGGAGGAGACCTGACTGTGTGTGTGTGTGTGTGTGTGTGTGTGTGTGTGTGTGTGTGTGTGGTGTGTGTGTGTGTGTGTGTGTGTGTGTGTGTGTGTGATGGACAGGGGTGAGGTTATATGTGGTAGGGGTCCGTAAGGAATGATAAATTGTGAGTTTGTTTTGCAAATATTATGTTATCATTTTTTCCTGATTTATTACGTAGCAGGTTGTCATGAGAAAAATAAATAAATAAATCACAGGAATAATAATAATGATGAAGATAATAATAATAATAATAAAAATAATGGTAATAACAATAATGATAATAATAATAATAATGATAATGATGGTAATCCTAATAATGACATTAGTAATAACATTAATTGGTACTCAGCTTCATATACAGTATTTTTTCCGTCACACGCAATAAAATATAGTTTTACATGAATTATTTCATTTAATTGACGGAATAAAATGTTAACTAGGTCGTAACGCTATTACACACACACACACACACACACACACACACACACACACACACACTCTCACTCTCACTCTCACTCTCTCTCTCTCTCTCTCTCTCTCTCTCTCTCTCTCTCTCTCTCTCTCTCTCTCTCTCTCTCTCTCTCTCTCTCTCTCTCTGTACACATGCTAAGATTATTTCATTTCCATTCCAGGGTCGCCTCTCCCAGCCTCGCCTTCACCTGCCCGGCCTGGCTACACCTGTGAGTATTTTATCATCAAACATAAAACGCTGCTCACCTGGGCGATATTACCTGCTGCCGACCCTGGACCCTTGCACGCACACTCAAAAAAGGGTTCTCGATTGAAATTCTGTGTAGCGTTACGACTAGCGGTGGGTGGATGGATGGATGGGTGTACAGTTTAATTAGGTGTATCAGATGCTGAAATGATATTTCCAATATCTCTAATAGCTTTCGAAAAAATGAGGAGGAAAGTCATGTTTTTATATAAATATTAAGTTTAATTTTACTGCGTAATTATTAGTCATAGAACAAATATTCATAATATCAGTTTTACAGTTTAATTAGGTGTATCAGATGCTGCAATGATATTTCCAATATCTCTAATAGCTTTCGAGGAAATGAGGAGAAAAGTTATGTTTATATAGAAATATTAAGTTTCATTTTACTGAGTAATTATTAGTCATAGAACATATATTCATAATGACAGTTGTACAGTTTAATTAGGTGTATCAGATGCTGTAATGATATTTCCAATATCTCTAATAGCTTTCGAGAAAATTAGGAGGAAAGTCATGTTTTTATATAAATATAAAGTTTAATTTTACTGCGTAATTATTAGTCATAGAACAAATATTCATAATTTCAGTTTTACAGTTTAATTAGGTCTATCAGATGCTGCAGTGATATTTCCAATATCTCTAATAGCTTTCGAGAAAATGAGGAGGAAATTCATGTTTTTATATAAATATTAAGTTTCATTTTACTGCGTAATTATTAGTCATAGAACAAATATTCATAATGACAGTTGTAGAGTTTAATTAGGTGTATCAGATGCTACAATCATATTTCCAATATCTCTAATAGCTTTCGAGAAAATAAGTAGGAAAGTCATGTTTTTATATAAATATTAAGTTTCATTTTACTGCGTAATTATTAGTCATAGAACAAATATTCATAATCACAGTTGTACAGTTTAATTAGGTGTATCAGATGCTGCAATGATATTTCCAATATCTCTAATAGCTTTCGAGAAAATGAGGAGGAAAATCATGTTTTTTAATAAATATTAAGTTTAATTTTACTGCGTAATTGTTAGTCATAGAACAAATATTCATAATGAAAGTTGTACAGTTTAATTAGGTGTATCAGATGCTGCAATGATATTTCCAATATCTCTAATAGCTTTCGGGAAAATGAGGAGGAAATTCATGTTTTTAAATAAATATTAAGTTTCATTTTACTGCGTAATTATTAGTCATAGAAAAAATATTCATAATATCAGTTGTACAGTTTAATTAGGTGTATCAGCTGTTGCAATGATATTTCCAATATCTCTAATAGCTTTCGAGAAAATGAGGAGGAAAGTCATGTTTTTGAATAAATATTAAGTTTCATTTTACTGCGTAATTATTAGTCATAGAACAAATATTCATAATATCAGTTGTACAGTTTAATTAGGTCTATCAGATGCTGCAATTATATTTCCAATATCTCTAATAGCTTTCGAGAAAATGACGAGGAAATTCATGTTTTTATATAAAAATACGGTTTTATTTTACTGCGTAATTATTAGTCATAGAACAAATATTCATAATATCAGTTGTACAGTTGAATTAGGTGTATCAGATGATGCAATGATATTTCCAATAATTCTAATAGCTTTCGAGAAAACGAGGAAGAAAGTAATTTAAAAAAAAGTAAAATTCAGTATTTATTAGTACTAGAGAAAATATTCATAATGACAGTAGTAGATTTTAATCAGGTCTATCAGATGCTGAAATGATATTTCCAATATCTCTAATAGCTTTCGAGAAAATGAGGAGGAAAGTCATGTTTTTATATAAAGTTTCATTTTACTGCGTAATTATTAGTCATAGAACAAATATTCATAATCACAGTTGTACAGTTTAATTAGGTCTATCAGATACTGCAATGATATTTCCAATATCTCTAATAGCTTTCGAGAAAATGAGGAGGAAATTCATGTTTTTATAGAAATATTAAGTTTCATTTTACTGCGTAATTATTAGTCATAGA
Source organism: Metacarcinus magister (assembly GCA_029783475.1). Taxonomy (NCBI): domain Eukaryota; kingdom Metazoa; phylum Arthropoda; class Malacostraca; order Decapoda; family Cancridae; genus Metacarcinus; species Metacarcinus magister. The sequence continues at coordinate 2,514,153 of JAPQNM010000029.1, read as the reverse complement.
ACAAATATTCATAATATCAGTTTTACAGTTTAATTAGGTGTATCAGATGCTGGTATGATATTTCCAATATCTCTAATAGCTTTCGAGGAAATGAGGAGAAAAGTTATGTTTATATAGAAATATTAAGTTTCATTTTAATGAGTAATTATTAGTCATAGAACATATATTCATAATGACAGTTGTACAGTTTAATTAGGTGTATCAGATGCTGTAATGATATTTCCAATATCTCTAATAGCTTTCGAGAAAATGAGGAGGAAATTCATGTTTTTATATAAATATTAAGTTTCATTTTACTGCGTAATTATTAGTCATAGAACAAATATTAATAATGACAGTTGTACAGTTTAATTAGGTGTATCAGATGCTGCAATGATATTTCCAATATCTCTAATAGCTTTCGAGGAAATGAGGAGAAAAGTTATGTTTATATAGAAATATTAAGTTTCATTTTACTGAGTAATTATTAGTCATAGAACATATATTCATAATGACAGTTGTACAGTTTAATTTGGTGTATCAGATGCTGTAATGATATTTCCAATATTTCTAATAGCTTTCGAGAAAATTAGGAGGAAAGTCATGTTTTTATATAAATATAAAGTTTAATTTTACTGCGTAATTATTAGTCATAGAACAAATATTCATAAATTCAGTTTTACAGTTTAATTAGGTCTATCAGATGCTGCAGTGATATTTCCAATATCTCTAATAGCTTTCGAGAAAATGAGGAGGAAATTCATGTTTTTATATAAATATTAAGTTTCATTTTACTGCGTAATTATTAGTCATAGAACAAATATTCATAATGACAGTTGTACAGTTTAATTAGGTGTATCAGATGCTGCAATCATATTTCCAATATCTCTAATAGCTTTCGGGAAAATGAGTAGGAAAGTCATGTTTTTATATAAATATTAAGTTTTATTTTACTGCGTAATTATTAGTCATAGAACAAATATTCATAATCACAGTTGTACAGTTTAATTAGGTGTATCAGATGCTGCAATGATGTTTCCAATATCTCTAATAGCTTTCGAGAAAATGAGGAGGAAAGTCATGTTTTTTAATAAATATTAAGTTTAATTTTACTGCGTAATTATTAGTCATAGAACAAATATTCATATTATCAGTTGTACAGTTTAATTAGGTCTATCAGATGCTGCAATTATATTTCCAATATCTCTAATAGCTTTCGAGAAAATGACGAGGAAATTCATGTTTTTATATAAAAATACGGTTTTTTTTTACTGCGTAATTATTAGTCATAGAACAAATATTCATAATGAAAGTTGTACAGTTGAATTAGGTGTATCAGATGATGCAATGATATTTCCAATATCTCTAATAGCTTTCGAGAAAACGAGGAAGAAAGTATTTAAAAAAAAAGTAAAATTTAGTATTTATTAGTACTAGTGAAAATATTCATAATGACAGTAGTAGATTTTAATCAGGTCTATCAGAAACTGCAATAATATTTCCAATATCTTTAATAGCTTTCGAGAAAATGAGGAGGAAAGTCATGTTTTTATATAAAGTTTCATTTTACTGCGTAATTATTAGTCATAGAACAAATATTCATAATTTCAGTTTTACAGTTTAATTAGGTCTATCAGATACTGCAATGATATTTACAATATCTCTAATAGCTTTCGAGAAAATGAGGAGGAAATTCATGTTTTTATATAAATATTAAGTTTCATTTTACTGCGTAATTATTAGTCATAGAACAAATATTAATAATGACGGTTGTAGAGTTTAATTAGGTGTATCTGATTCTGCAATGATATTTCCAATATCTCTAATAGCTTTCGAGGAAATGAGGAGAAAAGTTATGTTTATATAGAAATATTAAGTTTCATTTTACGGAGTAATTATTAGTCATAGAACATATATTCATAATGACAGTTGTACAGTTTAATTTGGTGTATCAGATGCTGTAATGATATTTCCAATATCTCTAATAGCTTTCGAGAAAATTAGGAGGAAAGTCATGTTTTTATATAAATATAAAGTTTAATTTTACTGCGTAATTATTAGTCATAGAACAAATATTTTTAATTTCAGTTTTACAGTTTAATTAGGTCTATCAGATGCTGCAGTGATATTTCCAATATCTCTAATAGCTTTCGAGAAAATGAGGAGGAAATTCATGTTTTTATATAAATATTAAGTTTCATTTTACTGCGTAATTATTAGTCATAGAACAAATATTCATAATGACAGTTGTACAGTTTAATTAGGTGTATCAGATGCTGCAAACATATTTCCAATATCTCTAATAGCTTTCGGGAAAATGAGTAGGAAAGTCATGTTTTTGTATAAATATTAAGTTTAATTTTACTCTGTAATTATTAGTCATAGAACAAATTTTCATAATCACAGTTTTACAGTTTAATTAGGTGTATCAGATGCTGCAATGATATTTCCAATATCTCTAATAGCTTTCGAGACAATGAGGAGGAAAGTCATGTTTTTTAATAAATATTTAGTTTAATTTTACTGCGTAATTATTAGTCATAGAACAAATATTAAAAATGATAGTTGTACAGTTTAATTAGGTGTATCAGATGCTGCAATGATATTTCCAATATCTCTAATAGCTTTCGAGGAAATGAGGAGAAAAGTTATGTTTATATAGAAATATTAAGTTTCATTTTACTGAGTAATTATTAGTCATAGAACATATATTTATAATGACAGTTGTACAGTTTAATTTGGTGTATCAGATGCTGTAATGATATTTCCAATATCTCTAATAGCTTTCGAGAAAATTAGGAGGAAAGTCATATTTTTATATAAATATAAAGTTTAATTTTACTGCGTAATTATTAGTCATAGAACAAATATTCATAAATTCAGTTTTACAGTTTAATTAGTTGTATCAGATGCTGCAGTGATATTTCCAATATCTCTAATAGCTTTCGAGAAAATGAGGAGGAAATTCATGTTTTTATATAAATATTAAGTTTCATTTTACTGCGTAATTATTAGTCATAGAACAAATATTTATAATCACAGTTGTACAGTTTAATTAGGTGTATCAGATGCTGCAATGATGTTTCCAATATCTCTAATAGCTTTCGAGAAAATGAGGAGGAAAGTCATGTTTTTTAATAAATATTAAGTTTAATTTTACTGCGTAATTGTTAGTCATAGAACAAATATTCATAATGAAAGTTGTACAGTTTAATTAGGTGTATCAGATGCTGCAATGATATTTCCAATATCTCTAATAGCTTTCGGGAAAATGAGGAGAAAATTCATGTTTTTAAATAAATATTAAGTTTCATTTTAATGCGTAATTATTAGTCATAGAAAAAATATTCATAATATCAGTTGTAGAGTTTAATTAGGTGTATCAGCTGTTGCAATGATATTTCCAATATCTCTAATAGCTTTCGAGAAAATGAGGAGGAAAGTCATGTTTTTAAATAAATATTAAGTTTCATTTTACTGCGTAATTATTAGTCATAGAACAAATATTCATAATATCAGTTGTACAGTTTAATTAGGTCTATCAGATGCTGCAATTATATTTCCAATATCTTTAATAGCTTTCGAGAAAATGACGAGGAAATTCATGTTTTTATATAAAAATACGGTTTTTTTTTACTGCGTAATTATTAGTCATAGAACAAATATTCATAATATCAGTTGTACAGTTGAATTAGGTGTATCAGATGATGCAATGATATTTCCAATATCTCTAATAGCTTTCGAGAAAACGAGGAAGAAAGTAATTTAAAAAAAAGTAAAATTTAGTATTTATTAGTACTAGTTAAAATATTCATAATGGCAGTAGTAGATTTTAATCAGGTCTATCAGAAACTGCAATAATATTTCCAATATCTCTAATAGCTTTCGAGAAAATGAGGAGGAAAGTCATGTTTTTATATAAAGTTTCATTTTACTGCGTAATTATTAGTCATAGAACAAATATTCATAATTTCAGTTTTACAGTTTAATTAGGTCTATCAGATACTGCAATGATATTTACAATATCTCTAATAGCTTTCGAGAAAATGAGGAGGAAATTCATGTTTTTATATAAATATTAAGTTTCATTTTACTGCGTAATTATTAGTCATAGAACAAATATTAATAATGACAGTTGTACAGTTTAATTAGGTGTATCAGATTCTGCAATGATATTTCCAATATCTCTAATAGCTTTCGAGGAAATGAGGAGAAAAGTTATGTTTATATAGATATATTAAGTTTCATTTTACTGAGTAATTATTAGTCATAGAACATATATTCATAATGACAGTTGTATAGTTTAATTTGGTGTATCAGATGCTGTAATGATATTTCCAATATCTCTAATAGCTTTCGAGAAAATTAGGAGGAAAGTCATGTTTTTATATAAATATAAAGTTTAATTTTACTGCGTAATTATTAGTCATAGAACAACTATTCTTAATTTCAGTTTTACAGTTTAATTAGGTCTATCAGATGCTGCAGTGATATTTCCAATATCTCTAATAGCTTTCGAGAAAATGATGAGGAAATTCATGTTTTTATATAAATATTAAGTTTCATTTTACTGCGTAATTATTAGTCATAGAACAAATATTCATAATATCAGTTGTACAGTTTAATTAGGTCTATCAGATGCTGCAATTATATTTCCAATATCTCTAATAGCTTTCGAGAAAATGAGGAGGAAATTCATGTTTTTATATAAATATTAAGTTTCATTTTACTGCGTAATTATTAGTCATAGAACAAATATTAATAATTACAGTTGTACAGTTTAATTAGGTGTATCAGATGCTGCAATGATATTTCCAATATCTCTAATAGCTTTCGAGGAAATGAGGAGAAAATTTATGTTTATATAGAAATATTAAGTTTCATTTTACTGAGTAATTATTAGTCATAGAACATATATTCATAATGACAGTTGTACAGTTTAATTAGTTGTATCAGATGCTGTAATGATATTTCCAATATCTCTAATAGCTTTCGAGAAAATTAGGAGGAAAGTCATGTTTTTATATAAATATAAAGTTTAATTTTACTGCCTAATTATTAGTCATAGAACAAATATTCATAATGACAGTTGTACAGTTTAATTAGGTGTATCAGCTGTTGCAATGATATTTCCAATATCTCTAATAGCTTTCGAGAAAATGAGGAGGAAAGTCATGTTTTTAAATAAATATTAAGTTTCATTTTACTGCGTAATTATTAGTCATAGAACAAATATTCATAATATCAGTTGTACAGTTTAATTAGGTCTATCAGATGCTGCAATTATATTTCCAATATCTTTAATAGCTTTCGAGAAAATGACGAGGAAATTCATGTTTTTATATAAAAATACGGTTTTTTTTTACTGCGTAATTATTAGTCATAGAACAAATATTCATAATATCAGTTGTACAGTTGAATTAGGTGTATCAGATGATGCAATGATATTTCCAATATCTCTAATAGCTTTCGAGAAAACGAGGAAGAAAGTAATTTAAAAAAAGTAAAATTTAGTATTTATTAGTACTAGTTAAAATATTCATAATGGCAGTAGTAGATTTTAATCAGGTCTATCAGAAACTGCAATAATATTTCCAATATCTCTAATAGCTTTCGAGAAAATGAGGAGGAAAGTCATGTTTTTATATAAAGTTTCATTTTACTGCGTAATTATTAGTCATAGAACAAATATTCATAATTTCAGTTTTACAGTTTAATTAGGTCTATCAGATACTGCAATGATATTTACAATATCTCTAATAGCTTTCGAGAAAATGAGGAGGAAATTCATGTTTTTATATAAATATTAAGTTTCATTTTACTGCGTAATTATTAGTCATAGAACAAATATTAATAATGACAGTTGTACAGTTTAATTAGGTGTATCAGATTCTGCAATGATATTTCCAATATCTCTAATAGCTTTCGAGGAAATGAGGAGAAAAGTTATGTTTATATAGATATATTAAGTTTCATTTTACTGAGTAATTATTAGTCATAGAACATATATTCATAATGACAGTTGTATAGTTTAATTTGGTGTATCAGATGCTGTAATGATATTTCCAATATCTCTAATAGCTTTCGAGAAAATTAGGAGGAAAGTCATGTTTTTATATAAATATAAAGTTTAATTTTACTGCGTAATTATTAGTCATAGAACAACTATTCTTAATTTCAGTTTTACAGTTTAATTAGGTCTATCAGATGCTGCAGTGATATTTCCAATATCTCTAATAGCTTTCGAGAAAATGATGAGGAAATTCATGTTTTTATATAAATATTAAGTTTCATTTTACTGCGTAATTATTAGTCATAGAACAAATATTCATAATATCAGTTGTACAGTTTAATTAGGTCTATCAGATGCTGCAATTATATTTCCAATATCTCTAATAGCTTTCGAGAAAATGAGGAGGAAATTCATGTTTTTATATAAATATTAAGTTTCATTTTACTGCGTAATTATTAGTCATAGAACAAATATTAATAATTACAGTTGTACAGTTTAATTAGGTGTATCAGATGCTGCAATGATATTTCCAATATCTCTAATAGCTTTCGAGGAAATGAGGAGAAAAGTTATGTTTATATAGAAATATTAAGTTTCATTTTACTGAGTAATTATTAGTCATAGAACATATATTCATAATGACAGTTGTACAGTTTAATTAGTTGTATCAGATGCTGTAATGATATTTCCAATATCTCTAATAGCTTTCGAGAAAATTAGGAGGAAAGTCATGTTTTTATATAAATATAAAGTTTAATTTTACTGCCTAATTATTAGTCATAGAACAAATATTCATAATTTCAGTTTTGCAGTTTAATTAGGTCTATCAGATGCTGCAGTGATATTTCCAATATCTCTAATAGCTTTCGAGAAAATGAGGAGGAAATTCATGTTTTTATATAAATATTAAGTTTCATTTTACTGCGTAATTATTAGTCATAGAACAAATATTCATAATGACAGTTGTACAGTTTAATTAGGTGTATCAGATGCTGCAATCATATTTTCAATATCTCTAATAGCTTTCGGGAAAATGAGTAGGAAAGTCATGTTTATATATAAATATTAAGTTTCATTTTACTGCGTAATTATTAGTCATAGAACAAATATTCATAATCACAGTTGTACAGTTTAATTAGGTGTATCAGATGCTGCAATGATATTTCCAATATCTCTAATAGCTTTCGAGAAAATGAGGAGTAAAGTCATGTTTTTTAATAAATATTAAGTTTAATTTTACTGCGTAATTGTTAGTCATAGAACAAATATTCATAATGAAAGTTGTTTAGTTTAATTAGGTGTATCAGATGCTGCAATGATATTTCCAATATCTCTAATAGCTTTCGGGAAAATGAGGAGGAAATTCATGTTTTTAAATAAATATTAAGTTTCATTTTACTGCGTAATTATTAGTCATAGAAAAAATATTCATAATATCAGTTGTACAGTTTAATTAGGTGTATCAGCTGTTGCAATGATATTTCCAATATCTCTAATAGCTTTCGAGAAAATGAGGAGGAAAGTCATGTTTTTAAATAAATATTAAGTTTCATTTTACTGCGTAATTATTAGTCATAGAACAAATATTCATAATATCAGTTGTACAGTTTAATTAGGTTTATCAGATGCTGCAATTATATTCCCAATATCTCTAATAGCTTTCGAGAAAATGACGAGGAAATTCATGTTTTTATATAAAAATACGGTTTTATTTTACTGCGTAATTATTAGTCATAGAACAAATATTCATAATATCAGTTGTACAGTTGAATTAGGTGTATCAGATGATGCAATGATATATCCAATATCTCTAATAACTTTCGAGAAAACGAGGAAGAAAGTAATTTAAAAAAAAGTAAAATTCAGTATTTATTTGTACTAGTCAAAATATTCATAATGACAGTAGTAGATTTTAATCAGGTCTATCAGATGCTGAAATGATATTTCCAATATCTCTAATAGCTTTCGAGAAAATGAGGAGGAAATTCATGTTTTTATATAAAGTTTAATTTTACTGCGTAATTATTAGTCATAGAACAAATATTCATAATTTCAGTTTTACAGTTTAATTAGGTCTATCAGATACTGCAATGATATTTACAATATCTCTAATAGCTTTCGAGAAAATGAGGAGGAAATTCATGTTTTTATATAAATATTAAGTTTCATTTTACTGCGTAATTATTAGTCATAGAACAAATATTAATAATTACAGTTGTACAGTTTAATTAGGTGTATCAGAATCTGCAATCATATTTCCAATATCTCTAATAGCTTACGAGGAAATGAGGAGAAAATTATGTTTATATAGAAATATTAAGTTTCATTTTACTGAGTAATTATTAGTCATAGAACAAATATTCATAATGACAGTTGTACAGTTTAATTAGGTGTATCCGATGCTGTAATGATATTTCCAATATCTCTAATAGCTTTCGAGAAAATTAGGAGGAAAGTCATGTTTTTATATAAATATAAAGTTTAATTTTACTGCGCAATTATTAGTCATAGAACAAATATTCATAATTTCAGTTTTACAGTTTAATTAGGTCTATCAGATGCTGCAATCATATTTCCAATATCTCTAATAGCTTTTGGGAAAATGAGGAGGAAAGTCATGTTTTTATATAAATATTAAGTTTCATTTTACTGCGTAATTATTAGTCATAGAACAAATATTCATAATGACAGTTGTACAGTTTAATTAGGTGTATCAGATGCTGCAATGATATTTCCAATATCTCTAATAGCTTTCGAGAAAATGAGGAGGAAATTCATGTTTTTAAATAAATATTAAGTTTAATTTTACTTCGTAATTGTTAGTCATAGAACAAATATTCATAATGAAAGTTGTACAGTTTAATTAGGTGTATCAGATGCTGCAATGATATTTCCAATATCTCTAATAGCTTTCGGGAAAATGACGAGGAAGTTCATGTTTTTAAATAAATATTAAGTTTCATTTTACTGCGTAATTATTAGTCATAGAAAAAATATTCATAATATCAGTTGTACAGTTTAATTAGGTGTATCAGATGCTGCAATGATATTTCCAATTTCACGTACGTGTGTGTGTGTGTGTGTGTGTGTGTGTGTGTGGTGGTGGGTGGGTGGGTGGATACATCAAGTCTTATGGTATGTAGGGAGTTATGGCTGAGTTTATAGCTGTCCTCCTCTATTTTTCTATTTCTCATCCTTTTTTTTATCATGCTCTCTCTTCTTAATCTTGTCTCAGTTTCACTGCATGTTACTCTCTGTCTTTATCTTTCTCTTGTTTCTCCTCTTATTCCTCATCCTTTTCCTCGTCCTCCTTCTCGTCCTCTCTTGTATCATCAAACATTTCCTTCTCTTTTCTCCATTTTATTTTCACCTCTGCAATTCATTCTTATTTTTTACACTTTATTCTCACGTCCTTCATTCACCTTCATTCTTCCTCTATTTCCTTCTCTCTGCCTGTCCTTCAAGAGTGTATACATTTTTCCTGTCTGTCTGTCTTCCTGTCTGTCTGTGTATATGTTTTTTTTCTGGTCTTATTTTCTTTTCTACTCCCTCCTTCAACACACACACACACACACACACACACACACACACACACACACACACACACACACACACACACACACACACACACACACGCACCGCTTAATACTTATTCACGTTTAGGGATTCACAAAGGTGTTCTTACAATGTTTTAATCCTTTCTACGACTGTCTCTTGTTTTGTCTTGTCTAGGGTTGGGTTAAGTTATGATTTTAAGTATATAGTGTTGTTGAGTTGTGTTATGGTGTTGCTTTCACTCGTGTTGTGTTGGGTTATTGGGTGTTAAGTTAAGTCTTATTTTTATCTTTTTTTGATGTTATGTAAATGTTTTTTCTGTTGTAATTAGGTTTTCTTTTTCACTTTTTTTTTTATCGTTTGGTTCGTGATTGAATTTTTTTTTTTTGTCTTGATTTTTGTGTCTTTTTTTTCCATTTTTTTTCTTAGATCAAATATGTGAAGGGATTATGTATATGTTTTTTCTGATTCTGTGTTATGTGACGGATTTTTTTTTCGTGAGTGTCATATTACTGGTTGTTGTTCTTATTTTATCTTGCTTTAGGTGTGTGAGGGATATACTTTCCTTATTTGATTGATGTGTTGCGTGTTTTTCTTACATTTTCTTGAATTATATATATGAGATAGTTTTCGTTTAATGTCTCATTGGCTTATCTTCCCTTTCTTCTTATCTTAACTGTTTTACACGAGTTTGATTAATTATCTTCCATTTCTTTCATAGCTTTTCTTTCTTCTATTACTTTTGTCTTGAATTAATTATTATGGCAGTAAATTCTTCACCACTTTATTTCCTCCTTGATTTGTAAGTTGAACGAGGGAGTTATTTCACATTTCCGCTTGTATTGATGATTTTAGACTTGCATGTAAACAGTAGGTATAGTGACCAGCCAACACGAAGGGAATACTGGTGAAGCAGATTTGACCTAATAACATATACCTTTACTATCATCATATATTCTGCTGTGTTGGTAGTGTGTGTGTGTGTGTGTCTGTGTGTGTATGTGTGTGTACCAATACCATCACCTGTAACACCCACACCCTAAGTCCCAGAGGCATGGGCGCCATTTCCTACCATGTATGTACCGTGTTTGAGGGTCACCACGCGCCGCCACACAACATTCCTGCCACACATTTGCCGCTAAAGTGAAGCTAAATGATCAAATTAAATCAAAAGGAAATATTAATTTACCATCAATTAATGTATCGGTAAATTGCGCAGCGCTAGGAGGAGCAGAAGCTATGTGTTACCTGTGCTTTGGAAATTAAGTTGAAGGGGCGTGTGGGCGTGTGCATGTGTGTGGGCGTGGTGGTTATAGTGGGAGTGGCTAAGGGCACTTGTGTAGGGTGAGGTAATGAGTATAGCAGAGGATGTGGTTTTTTATTTTGGGGAAGGGTGAGGGAGGGGTTAATGGATGTTTTGATATAGTGGAGGTGTATTGGGGGGAGGAGGAAGGCTATTGGCAAGGCGTGGAGGGGAAGGAAAGGGTGGAGGGAAAGTCTTCTGGGTAGGCGGCGAAGGTGAAAAACATGTTTGTGCCACCACCACCACCACCACCACCACCACCACCACCACCACCACCACCACCACCACCACCACCACCACCACCACCACCACCACCACCACCACCACCACCACCACCACCACCAGCTTACCTGTGTTCAGCCTTGCAGGTACCGATATTACGTGTGTGTGTGTGTGT
>JAPQNM010000029.1:2487906-2497906 GCA_029783475.1 Metacarcinus magister | reverse complement strand
CTTGGGTACGTTTTTCCCCTTCACTATTTTTCTTGTGTCGTGGTTTTCCTCATTATCACACTTTGCTGTACTTCCTCGTTCGTGTTTTTCGTGCTGTGCTGTTTTTTCCCTTTCCGTCGCACGTTTCCTGGCCTTCATGAGTCTTGTTTACCTTAGACACAGTTCCCTTCACACCTCACGTCCGCAGCGCGTCACATCGGCCCCCTCCTCTCCCCTCCTCCGTCCCTCCCTCCCCCCAACAACCAAGGTGAAGTTGCTTTGCGTGCTGCATGCGTTCGGGCGTGGTCGAGCGCTGCTTGCGAATTCACAAGTGAGGAATTACTGTCCTATCACGCTTGATGAATGAGCCGCGGTGGTGCATGTCCACCCCTTCATCACAGGCTCGGACGCCCACCCGCCCCGCCCACACAACACCTGTCCTCGTAAATCAAGGCCACGAGGACACTTGGACATCTATTCTAGCGAGAGACACGGCATTTCCTCCCTGCTTCCCTCAACGGACTTATACGCTTGTCTGGCCGCGGGAGGCGAGGTGACCATGAATGTTAAGTCGACTGGCGTGCTGGTAATTAAATAGCGGAGGATTACCTGACTCCCGGCGTCCCTCTGCGGCAGTGTACACGACGAGGTGATGAGTTTAGTTATGAGGTGAGTTTTATTGGTGGTCGCTTCGTGCACTGATTGAAATGGTGGTGAGGGAAAGTTTGTTCTACGGGAGGGTTGGAGAGAGAGAGAAAGTTATACACGTTCATACCTTGTGGAGCGGCAAACTGACACACACACACACACACACACACACACACACACACACACACATACATACATACATACACATACACATACACACTCTCACGTCCCTCTTTTGTTCATCCTTCCAGCCATTCATTGCTATAATACCGTCTCTCCCTTCTTCCCTCTTTCCTTCCTCCTCTCCCTCCCTCCCTCTACTTCACACTTTTCCTCCCAAGTCACGCTCGGCTCATCACACGCGAACTTCCTCTTTTTACGCTGCACGTCACATGTTGGCATTCAGAGCACCGTGTACGTCTCCCTGCGTGTATGTATGGGTGTGTGTATGTATGTATGTATGGTTGTTTATATGTAGGGTAAAGGATACTCCCTATTTTTTCTCTTTCCTCTATTAACCTGAGTTCTAAATCTATCTCTTCATACATGATTAGACTTACATTGCAACTGTTAATTCCACCTTCCCTCCCATTTCTCTCCCTCCTTCCCTCCCTCCCTTTCTCTCCCTCCCTCCCTCCCTCCCTCCCTCCCTCGTGTGCAGCCTCCCCAGTGCGTCATTATCAGTCTTCACCCACGTATTGCTCTTCAGGTATCGGTGCAACAGGTGTGCTAAGGTTAATTAAGGCAACACCTGCGATATACACCTGGGACACAGATATCGGGTTGTGTTGAGCTTCATTTACCTTTTGTGTTATTGAGTTGCGTGCAGTTTTCCGTTGGTATTTTTTGTCTTTTTTTATCGTAGGTTTTGTATCGGGTAATTGCTATGGTCATTAGGTGTGTGTGTGTGTGTGTGTGTGTGTGTGTGTGTGTGTGTGTGTGTGTGTGTGTGTGTGTGTGTGTGTGTGTGTGTGTGTTGCGTAAGAATGGATACGTCAATTGTTTTTTTTTTCCCAACTTTTCCACGGTGTTCTGGTGTCATCTTTTTATAAGGTTAATTTTTTTTATTTTTTTTTCCAACCCTCAACTATCTCAGAGTTCACTATTTTTTTTTATACGTCTCAGGTTACCCTCTAAATAATGTCTTGCCTTTAATTGCAAAAAAAAGAAGAAAAAAGAAAAGAAAAGAAAAGAAAAGCGACACATTGATAGGTTTTCTTAATAAAGTCTATTTCTGGAAGGTTTAATTTTTTGAAACTCACTTTTCTTTTACTCTTTTCAAAACGTCATTGGCTAAGGAGGGAGTGAGGGAGTGAGGAAGAAAGGAAGGAGAGTAAGGAAAAACAGGAATCTTCAGAGCGGAGGTAACAGGAGATGAGGTATTAGGAGGAGAAAGAGGAGGAGAAAGAAGAGGAAGTAGGATGAGCTATCATAATAAAGGAGAGGGAGGAGAGGGAGGGAGGAGAGGGAGGAGAGGGAAGAAAAGGTGGAAGGGACGAGCCGGATGATGAACACGAATCATTTCTCTCATAAATAAAAAGAAGGAAGCTTATTGGCTCTTAGAAAATAAAAAAAAAAAAGGAAAAAAATATATGAATACAGAAATAGATAAAAAAAACAAAAAAAACACCCACCCACCCAGCAAGTCAACAAAAAAATATATGAAAAGAAAACAAAAAAAGAAGGAAGGAAGGAAGGGAAAATAAAGTGCAAGGAAGGAAAAAACTGGAAGGAAAAGTAAAGATAAAGAGGAAAGCAACGAGTAGTGGAAGGAAAGAAACGAGAAACGAGGAAGAAAAATATCAAAAAGGAAAGGAAACTCAGAACAGGCGACGGAGGGCAAATGAAGGGAGAAAATGAAGGTACGAAGGAGGAGGAGGAGGAGGAGGAGGAGGAGGAGGAGGAGGAGGAGGAGGAGAGAAGGAAAGGAAATCAGAGAAAGAAAGAGAGAGAGAAACGCAAGAAGAAAGAGCACTGATTACTTTGTGCCAATAATAATAATAATAATAATAATAATAATAATAATAATAATAATAATAATAATAATAATAATAACAATAATGATGTCAGTTATCGTCATAATTCCTTTAACGCATTAATTTCAACCTGGGAGCGAGGCGAGTGTGACATCAACTTGAAGACAATATTCCTAAAATGTCAATCATACACACTGGCATTGATTGTTTCCTTGATTAATGATGCAACCGAACTTATCACATGAAACCACTCAATGCTTCCTCCTTCCCCTCCTTCCCCTCCTTCCCCTCCTTCCCCTCCTTCCCCCACACCTCACCTCACACCCACGCAACACACACCACCCACACCTCACCACCATCAACACACTCCCAAGGATCATACCACTTGAATACATAATAAACGTGAAAGAATAACTGATATTTATTATAACTAGAATCCACAAATGAATTTCAACACACACTATTGCAAACATAATGAATACGAATTAACACACATATTGAATAACCAGTTACTATCTTCTATCCTTAATTATCCTTCATCTTTGCTAGTATATCTCTATCCTCACTTACTCACAATCCTAAGTCAACATCCTTCTCCCCACACATACCTACTCATACTTATTCATCCCCACATATATTTGAGGCCACTAAATGTTCACGTATAAGCTTATTTCATCAAGATACAAAGCTTCAAAATATACTGAAAGCTTGAAGAATTAATTTACAAGTGTTATAGTTTTATGACGTAGAATGAATGATAGTAAATATAATAGTAACATAAAGTATATATCTATGTGTGTATTCGTAACGTAATAATGAAAAAGAGAAGGATATAATTGATGATAATGATAATAATAATAATAATAATAACAACACCGGTATACACATTAACATATCATGACTATATTATTGGATTATAGATGACGTGTCGGGACTTGATTATCATATTTATATTTCCCGCCGTCAGTCATGTAATTGTTTCCCCTTCATCTAAAATAAACAACCACACTCTTGACTGACTTACCGAAAAAAAATCATGCTGCTGTTACTACATTACATATCATAGCAGTGAGGTTGAACGAGAGAGAGAGAGAGAGAGAGAGAGAGAGAGAGAGAGAGAGAGAGAGAGAGAGAGAGAGAGAGAGAGAGAGAGAGAGAGAGAGAGAATTTGATTAAGCAAAGGTGTCAGGCATGGCTGGGTCTCAGGTAGCAGATGGATAGGAGACGTGCGATCGATACTGAAGAACGACACCCATTGTGGAGAGGCCTAACCCCCCCCCCTCTTTGCCCCCCTCTTTGCCCCCCTCTCTGCCCCCCTTTCTGCCTCCTCTCTGCCCCCCCTGACTTCCTATATCCACTCCTTCCTTACCTTCCCTTGCCTTACCTCCCTTTCATTTACTTTTCCTTTCCTTTTCTTTACCTTTTCTCTCCTCCTACTTGCCTTTACCTTTCCTCACTTGATTAAATGATTTGCTGTCTCACTCTCCATGTCTTCCTTTTCTTTTTCTTCTCTCTCTCTCTCTCTCTCTCTCTCTCTCTCTCTCTCTCTCTCTCTCTCTCTCTCTCTCTCTCTCTCTCTTTATTCCCCTTATCCAGCTTCTTCCTTCTTCCCTTCCCCTTCCTCCTCATTCCTTCCCTTCTCCTACATTTCCTTCAACGTCTTCTTTATACTTTCCTATCGTCCTTTCCTCTTCATTTCCTTTTCTTTCCCATTCCCTTCCCTTCCCTTCTTCTTGCTTCTCCTCCTCCTCCCTTACTTTCTTCCTTTATTTTTTATTTTTCTTCTTTCTTCCTTCTTTCATTCATTATTCATTCTTTCCTTCTTCCCTTCCCACCTCTGTTATGCTGTTTCACCTTTCCTCTTTCTTCTTCCTCCTCTTCCATCACCTGTTCACCTGTTCCTCCTAATGAGTTGATTAATAATTGGTGGATGTTATTGACGAAAATGTTTAGGTAGTCATTGTTTTGAAGGCATGTGTGTGTGTGTGTGTGTGTGTGTGTGTGTGTACGTGTGTGTGTGTGTATTTGAGTGGATTGTGTTACTTTTGTGCGTATCGGTTTATTGGATTTGTATATATGTATGTGTGTGTGTGTGTGTGTGTGTGTGTGTGTGTGTGTGTGTGTGTGTGTGTGTGTGTGTGTGTTGCATCAAGTATACATGACTGACATACTGTTTGCTGGAATAAAATAAAATCCTTCTCAACTTAATTCATACATGTATTTACGAGGCTTCAGGAAGGCTTGAGTGTTGGGAGGGCGTGGGCGTGAGGGCGTGAGTGCGTGTGGGCGTGTGGGTGTAGAATGGCGGGCTGGTTATTGATCATGTCACCTGGTGCTCTCGTTCAGGTGTTAGGCAGCACACACACACACACACACACACACACACACACACACACACACACACACACACACACACACACACACACCGTACCTGTTGACACACACATCCAGTAATAACACAACCCATATACAAGTAGTGTATGGCTTGCCCTACATACATACATACATACATACATACATACATACATACATACATACACTCCCTTCCATACAAATTCTAGTGTTAGTAGTTTTTCTTTCTCCCCGCCGGGCTCACCTGGACGTGATGTGGAAGAAGAATGTGAGTAAAAAAAATCAATAACCTTTTGAAAACTATTACAAATGTTGAAGAAGAAAAAGTTGTAATGTCGTTTTGATAGTGTAGTAAGTTATGAGTGAAGTTATGTTACAAATGATAGGAAGGGAAGTTTGAAATGGATGTCTCTCTCTCGTTTCAAGGTCATTTGTGTAGTACGTTGTCCTTTGTTTTTAAGTAGAACTATAATAAGGTTGTGAAGGGGAAATAATTGAGTTACATTACTACTTGACTGAACGTTGACTCATTAATAACTCCTTCACACCTCTTAGCAATGGAAAGTGTAACATATTTTTAGCCTAATATAAAAAAAAGTAGCAGTAAGGAAAAAGTGCAGTAGGGTAAAATTGCAAGCTGTAAAGGTGAAACGTGTAGGATTTATACAGCTTAATGTAAAGGTAACGTAAGGAAAAAGTATTGTAAAGTAATGTGATCAATCGTAGCAACGCAGAACATAGATTTTCTTGCAGCTTAGATTATTAATAGTGGTAAAGATCGCGGTAAGATTAAGTAGTGAAACGTAGTAAGACATTGTGTAACCTTCATGTCGCCTGAATTAACTATAACCCTTCTAGATAGCGTATAGTTCTTAGCCTAATATAAAAATAGTTACATGGAAGAGACGAGGTGAGGTGAAGTTAATAATTCAACACTACACTGTTTCTCCTCAGCCTAACCTAACCTAACCTAACCTAACCTAACCTAACCTAACCTAACCTAACCTAACCTAACCTAACCTAACCCTATGCTATACTTCTCCTCAGCCTTCCTCTACCTGTTACCAAGAACCACTGAAGCACAGCACCAATCTAGACCAACGCAACAGAACGTAAGTGAGAATGAACTCATAACACAACTATACTCGCAAACAATGGACTTAAACTGCAACCACCTCACTCATCGAACTGAAAGAAAAGAAAAGAAAGAAAGAAAATAAGAAAGAAAGAAATTAATAAAGAAAAGAAAGAAAGGTGCTTCAAATCGCCGTGATATAAGAAGCTTTAGAGAGAGACCGTGGGTGCGTTTGTCATCAGAATCTAAGTAATATTCACCTTTATTGATTACATTATTCTTTATGGGACGAAGCCTCAGAGGGTAATGCCACGCCTTGCCTCATTGTCCTGTTAAAGTAAGGAATGGAAAGAGAATTTATGAGAGAGAGAGGGAGAGGGGGAGAGAGAGGGAAGAGGGAGAGGGGGAGTTAGTTGTGGTGTGGGCGCAGTGTGGTTCCCGTGGGCTGCCTGCTGGTGGGTCAAGGAAGCATTGAATTCCTTCCCCGTGGCGACCAATCCATCACAGAGTCTGAATAATACATCCACTAGCCATTACCTTCCTCCTGAGCGCTAGAACGTGTCTGCTGGGCGTGCTGCTAGCCACCCCCCACCCCCCCACACACAGACACAGACACAGACACAGACACAGACACACACACGCAAACGTACACAGAGGGGAACGCTCAGATTAAAATGGTCCTGTTGGTTTAACGATACGGTGTGCGGTTGAACGAGTGGCATGAACGGCTATCAAACTCACGCCGTTAAAGTTACGAATGCCAAATGGTCTCTCTTCTTCCTCTCTCCAGCCGGCAGACGCGTGCATTTTACTCTGAATTTATGCATTTACTTACGGGAGGCAAAAAAAAATGTATTCCTGTCTATGTCTAAGGCTTAGTTATAACCTGCATCTCCCTTGCTAGAGTTTCCATTGCATATATAAGTAAGGGAATTCTTATATGTTTCCCTGTTTTATGCCGAGTGTTTTCCATGTGGATCTAGGTCAGTGAGGTCATCTGTTCCTGGGAGAATGTATCCTGTTCACCTCGATCCATGTTTGCTAAAGGACAGCTATTCACTAGGTATTAGAAGGGGCGTTGAGGGAGGCAGCGGTGATGTAGTGTTGCAGAGGCGTTGCGTTGCGTTGGTAAATATCGAAGGAGGTGCTATCTGTTTATTTTTTTATTAGGTGACGAGTTATTGCAGAAAGTTTGCTTTGGTGATAAGAGAGTTTAGTTTTTCTTATCGTGCTTATTGCTGCTTGGAAGGGTTTGATGAAAGGGTGGGCGTATACACACCCACACACACACACACACACACACACACACACACACACACACACACACACACACACACACACACACACACACACACACAGGCATAATAAAACAGTGAATGTACAAAGATCTGGAATTGCATGCATTTAAATATTTACACAGACGTCCTTCACCACACACACACACACACACACACACACACACACACACAGACACAGACAGCCTTACCCAGATGTCATTTCCACCACCACGACATTACCCAGCATTCCAGGAAGCACGCCAGGTTTAACAGCGGCTGAAATCTATTAGCGAGAGACATTTGCTTTGATGTGTAACTGTGGGGACGTCCGGGGCTCCTCACGCCTTCCTTCACCTGGATTGGATCAAATATTCCCCTCCACACACGTCCCCGATGATAATTTACCCTCGGCATCATTTTGACAAGCGGGAAACTTTACACATTAGTTCCCAGTGACGTTAAATGCATCAAGTTAGCCGTTGCAGACCAGGAGAGGAGAAGCACTACGTTGGCAGACCAGCCCTCCGCCACCCACCATTTCTCTGCCATATTACACTAAAGGGAAAAATGTCCTCGGGTCTTTGTCGCTGCAACGTATCAAAAGAGGCGCCGTGATGCCCTCAGGGAATTACAGACGAAGCGACGCACAACATCCTATCCTCCTTTCCTTCTCCTTCTGATCCTTTGCCCTTACTCCCATCCTCCTCCTCCTCCTCCTCATGCTTTGCCTCATAATTTGTTGTTGCTGCTGGTGGTGGTGGTGGTGGTGGTGGTGGTGGTGGTGGTGGTGGTGGTGGTGGTGGTGATGGTGGTGGTGGTGGTGGTGGTGGTGTCTTGTCATTTTTCACGGGTCTCCTTGCCTTCACTTTCTTGTTATTGCTCAGGATAACACTCGGACTTCCCATGATATATTTTCTCTCGCTCTATCTCTCTCTCTCTCTCTCTCTCTCTCTCTCTCTCTCTCTCTCTCTCTCTCTCTCTCTCTCTCTCTTTCTCTCTTTCTCTCTGTGTCTCTCTCTCTGTAACCTCGTTTATGTTACAGATGTTGAGAGAGTCTTCACTCGGAAGGGATTAAAAATATCGTTCAAGTTTCTCGGTCGCTGCCCAACTTTTGTTCCTTGAATTCCCATTAACTTGACAGTAAAGGTCGCACGCACCTGCACTCATTTCAGACTCATGAATAAAATTTCTAGAACTGAACCTTTTTCCCAGAGACTGATGGGGACGCGAGGGACAAGACTACAGACTTGCAACACTCAAGCTCATTGTAGGTTTTTCATGATAGATGTGATGTTATTAAACCTACATGACGTTATCCATTAAGTTTGTATTAGAAGACCGTGATGTTTATTCAGTACAGCGTCACGACTTTACTGGGCGAAGCTTCGGTACGGTCGACTCCATTAATGAAGCAAATAAACGTTTTCTATAAAGAATATCATACCAATACCCGCGTGACGTTTTCTGTAAAGGTTGTGACAGAGTGTGACGTTTCCCCGGCACCGCTTTACGACTACTGACAGTGCTGTGACGTACCTGCAGAAGGCGATGCAGCGGCGCTTAGGGTATACAAACGTGACTCAAAACCCTTGACACCCAAGTTTTTGTGCAGTCTCGCCTCACGCTGCCCAGCATACCAATCCTGCCTCACCTACCCTGCCTCACCTACCCTGCCTCACCTACCCTGCCTTACCTACCCTGCCACATCTACCCTGCCTCACCTCCCCTGCCACACCTCCCCTGCCTCCCCTCCCCTGCCTCCCCTCCCCTGCCTCCCTTATTGATATTCACCTCGTAGCTCGCCGTTCACACCCCATACCAAGGGTCATGCATTATTTATCCCTTTATTTCACCCAGATAGACACGGTGCGAGAGAGAGAGAGAGAGAGAGAGAGAGAGAGAGAGAGAGAGAGAGAGAGAGAGAGAGAGAGAGAGGGAGAGAGGGACCTTTTACTCTCTTGAATCCAATTAACCGGGAAATTACGTAGTTTCTTTCGGTGGTGTTTTTGGGGAAAGTTTTGTGGCGGAGAAACAACAAGCACTGAGCGGAGTAGGATGGGATGCAATGTAAGTTTGGGTGGTGTGGGTGTGGGTGTGGGTGTGTGGGTGTGGGTGTGGGTGGGGTGGGTGGGTGTTCCTTTTGGGCGTGAGTCAAGGCGGGCAGGGAGCGATGATCTTATTTTCCTCCCTCGCGTCTCTTAGTCTCCTCGTGTTTAGGTTTTGTTTCCCTTCGTCGCCTTTTTCTTGTTCCCTTCATCAGCGGAGGAACGGCAGCGAAGGTCTTTGTCGGTGTCACTTCACAAAAGCTGCCGCTGATAAAATGGAAATGAAGGCACAGAAAAAGAGAGGAATAGAGACAGAGATAAGGAAAAAAGAAATATTGCTGCAAGGATTTCGTCTATTTCCATTTTAACACTTTTTTTTTCTTTTTGTATATTTTGTGTTTCGTTTCTCGGCCATTATATATTTATACATATATCTCCATCTTACCTAATTACTTTTTGCAAGGTAACACTCGTATTTCATCACTTTTTCCTGAGCCACGCATGAAAAGTTTCCTTCATTCCTTCTGTGTCCTTGGAGGAAGGTCTATATTTCCTCTCAATTCCGTCACCTTTCACCGTAAATTCACCTTTATTTCCTTCCACCTGCCGCTCTGGACCTTGAGCTTGGCATTCTGTGTTCCTATTGGC
>JAPQNM010000029.1:2475406-2482906 GCA_029783475.1 Metacarcinus magister | reverse complement strand
GGGAGGGGTGACTAGAGGTAACGATGCCTTGTGTTCACACCCTCGCTCTACCTGCGTGGTGGATGGCACCCAAGGGAGCCTCTGTGCCTCCGCCTGGCACTCCTCACACTCCAGGTGACACCTTGAGGCTGTTTCAAGGTGGTCCAGCACACGCACACCACACTGGCACACAGACACACGTCCGACACTCACCACCCGCCTGAGGGAAGGGGCGTCCCTGCCTCCCACGTGTACGGACGCTTCACCACCTGGCACGGCATGCCGCCCTCCGCTGGGGTGGCGGGGCCCAGGGTCTTCCGCGGGGCGTGGTGCTGCGAGGTGCAACATGAAGGTTCACTCTCAAGGTCATTGCCTCTTGGGTCATCGTAATAACAACACACTTCTCATCGTCACTTCAACACATCTTTCCTTAGACACAAAACCAGGAGGTGAAACTTTCTTTGTATTTCCTTTATAATGTGTTATGTATCATCCTTGTGACGCCCTTTTAGACGCCTGACGTGCTGCTCATGTCACTTGTACTACCCTCTCTGTGGTGTCAGGGTCTGCGAGGGTGAGGTGAGGTCACACGCTGTCTGATCACACCTGAAAAGAAGAAAAAAAACACATTGTTACTAATATGAATAGATCCTGCCAAGAACACCTCAGCCGCCGCCGGACACAACAAACACACTATATAAAGCAAACAACACTGCTGGTCCTCCCAAAACCCGTTGATACACAAACACACAACATAACAATGAACCAGGGAATTTAGATGTATTTCTTAATGTTAAATAATCAGTTTGTTGCATAAACTTTACACGTGAAGAAAAACAATTTAGGGTTATATATAAGCAGCAAGGAAATATAGATGTATTGCTTATAGCTTAACCAATATGTCTGTTTTCAGAAGCTACACACGGGAAGAAACAGAAAACAGATTCAGAACACAATAGACAAAAAATTCAAAATGTTTCACCAGAAAACTTCAAAAAGTAAATACGTTTCACAAACTTTATACACTTGAAGAAACAAAAAATACCAAACAAAACAAAAAAAAATACAGAGACAGAAGATAAAGATATATAACTACCTCACAAAACACATTACACACATCATAAAAGAAAGAAAAAAAGAAGAAAAAAAAAACCACTTGAAACAGATTAAACACAAACACATTTCAACATGTATACGACAAGGCAAATCAAACAGAGGGAAGAGCAGAGTGTATTGGACGTGGGACGAGCTAGACAGATTGAGACAGAGCAACAAACAGACGATCCAGATACAAGACTTGATAGGGACGGAAGGAGGAAAGTATGAGAGGTATTTATTATGGCACCAGGAAGGGAGAAGGGAAACTATTTATTGGACGAGGAGGAGGAGGAGGAGGAGGAGGAGGAGGAGGTCGAGGTCGAGGAGGAGGTTCTGGTTGTGAAAGAGGAAGAGGAAGGACGAGGAAAAGAGATTACAAGGAACATTATGAGGAAGAAGAAGAAAAGAATGAATGAAAACAAATAAAAGAAGGAAAATTATACGGAGAGAAGAATCAGCTAGTGGAGGAGGAGGAGGAGGAGGAGGAACGATAAAGAAAAGAATAAGAATGAGGAAAGGATAAGAAGAGAGGAGGAGGAGGAGGAGGAGGAATGAAAGAAGAGGAAAAGAAATTGGTTTTGGAGGAGAATCAGGTGAAAGAAGGATAAAAAGAAAGTTAAAAGATAAGAATAAGAGAAAAGGAAAGATATAGAACAAGGAGGAGGAGGAGGAGGAAGAAGAAGAAGAAGAAGACGAAGAAGAAGAAGAAGAAGAGGACAAAAGTATAAATTAAACTGCAAGAAAGAAATGAAAGAAGGAGGAAGTAAAGGAAGAGAAGGAGAAACAAGGAAGGAGAGAAGAGGAGAAAAAAGAAGACAAGAGATGAAAACAGGAAGAAAGGAATTTTTATTAGTTTCATTTATTTAGAATTTTGACACAAGTAATATTTTTCATACCACACACAAAACTATAATAATTTTTACAGCGAGTCTAATAATAATAATAAATGTTACAGCCGTTTAGAGATTGTATTTTTATATATATTTTGGTTGAATTTTGAGTGTATGGAAATGGGCCTAACTATTTCCTGCCGTTAGGAGACTGTACGTGGTAATTAGGAGATTGTACGTGACAGTAAAGTAAGTTAGGTTATGTTATGTAAAAAAAGAAAATTAGATAAGCTTATACATACCTAAATGAACCTAACTTAAACTTAACCAAAAATAAAAACTCCAAGAAAATAATAATAATTCTCGTATTTGACATTTTCATATTTGTAAAACGGAAATATTGAAAAAGGAAAAAAAAAAAAGTGGAAGAAATGGAGGAGAAATAATTGTAAAGGAGGAGGAGGAGGAGGAGGAGGAGGAGGAGGAGGAAGGAGGAGGAGGAAATCTAGAAATCAATCGGGAGTCGGAATATCAAAAATTAGAACGACATTTGACCCAGAGAGACCAGGAGGGAGGAAGCTAACTTTAAGAGAGAGAGAGAGAGAGAGAGAGAGAGAGAGAGAGAGAGAGAGAGAGAGAGAGAGAGAGAGAGAGAGAGAGAGAGAGAGAGAGAGAGAGAGAGAGAGACATTGTCCGCACCCTTCTCCTTGTAGTCGTTGTCCTCCTCCTCCATCTCCTCCACCTCCTCCTCCATTCCGCTCCACATCTTCCTCCTTCCCCTTGCCATTGCCATTGCACTTGTCTCCTTCTACCCACTCTCCTCCTCCTCCTCCTCCTCCTCCTCCTCCTCCTCCTCCTCCTCCTCCTCCTCCTCCATATCTCTAGTGTAACTTTTGACATCGTCCCGCCACGCCTCACTCCCTTCTGTCGACGTTTTGACACTGTTTAATTGGTTTTCTTGAGTGTGGGCACGAGTGGAGGAGGAGGAGGAGGAAGGAAGGTGGTGGTGGTGGTGGTGGTGGTGGTGGTGGTGGTGGTGGTGGTGGTGGTGGTGGTGGTGGTGGTAATTGATGGTGGTGTTTGAGTCCACTTTCATTTTACTCACAATTGTCACCTCCGTTTGTCGCTTGTTTTCATAAAGGTAGGTGTTTTTTCTTTTTCAATTTATTTATTTATTTATTTTTTTAGTTTGTTGTATGTGGTTGTTAATGTTATGAGTCTGTTGTTAAAGCATGGAGGAGGAAGAGGAGGAGGAGAAGAAGAAAAAGAAGAGGAGGAGGAGGAGGAGAAACAGGAGTAGGTAGAAAATAAGAATGATGTGGAAGAGGAGGAAGACGAGAAATTCTATAACAAGGAAGAGGAGGAGCAAGAGAAGGAGGAAGAGGAAGAGGAAGAGGAAGAGAATGTGAACGATAAGGAGGAGGAGGAGGAGGAGCAAGAGAAGGAGGAAGAGGAAGAGAATGATAAGGAGAAAGAGGAAGAGGAAGAGAATGTGAATGATAAGGAGGAGGAGAAGGAGGAGGAGGAGGTGGAGGAAGAGGAGGAGGAGGAGGAGGAGGAGGAAAGCGAAATGTCAGATGGAAATCAGTCAATTTCTAGCGTCAAGTGACCTGCGGGTGTTGCGAGAACGGTGTGTTGCAGGTGTGTTGGCAGTCAGGTGTAGTGACAGTCAGGTGTATTGACAGTCAGGTGTAGTGACAGTCAGGTGTAGTGACAGTCAGGTGTGTTGACAGTCAGGTGTATTGACAGTCAGATGTGTTGACAGTCAGGTGTATTGACAGTCAGGTGTAGTGACAGTCAGGTGTAGTGACAGTCAGGTGTATTGACAGTCAGGTGTAGTGACAGTCAGCTGTAGTGACAGTCAGGTGTATTGACAGTCAGGTGTAGTGACAGTCAGCTGTAGTGACAGTCAGGTGTATTGACAGTCAGGTGTAGTGACAGTCAGCTGTAGTGACAGTCAGGTGTATTGACAGTCAGGTGTAGTGACAGTCAGCTGTAGTGACAGTCAGGTGTATTGACAGTCAGGTGTAGTGACAGTCAGCTGTAGTGACAGTCAGGTGTATTGACAGTCAGGTGTAGTGACAGTCAGCTGTAGTGACAGTCAGGTGTATTGACAGTCAGGTGTAGTGACAGTCAGCTGTAGTGACAGTCAGGTGTATTGACAGTCAGGTGTAGTGACAGTCAGCTGTAGTGACAGTCAGGTGTATTGACAGTCAGGTGTAGTGACAGTCAGCTGTAGTGACAGTCAGGTGTATTGACAGTCAGGTGTATTGACAGTCAGATGTGTTGACAGTCAGGTGTATTGACAGTCAGGTGTAGTGACAGTCAGGTGTAGTGACAGTCAGGTGTAGTGACAGTCAGGTGTAGTGACAGTCAGGTGTAGTGACAGTCAGGTGTATTGACAGTCAGGTGTAGTGACAGTCAGGTGTATTGACAGTTAGGTCATTCCCATTATTAAGGAGAAAGTTTTATTCCATACTTGAACAATTTAAAGTGTATTTTGAGCTTTAGGTTATCAAGTCATTTATTTTTCAAAGATATCGCTTGAAAATGTGTTAACGTGGCGTGTGTTCCCCTTTACTCAGCATTACCAGTGTTTAAAGAAGAGTTATGTTCCCTGCTTGAAACATAATAATCTCTCGGAGTGAGTTAAAGCATTTACGTGATTTATATATTATTTTTTTCTAAGTTATCCCTTGAGAAATGTTACATAGCGACGGATTCCCTCGGGGGTGACATCTAACGGTACAATTGGTCTCTCCCACATTGGCAAAACTTGATATAACTTACAATTCCCACAAACTTTTTAATCCTACTTAATGCGCTCAGAATTAGACTGCAAAGTTTTCTCATAAACAATGTAAAAGTTAACTCAATTCAAGTTTAGTGTAAGTTACCTCAATGCATGAAACTGTGCCTTGTTAAACAGTTGTAGTCGAGAGAGGGAGAGGGAGAGGGAGACAGACAGACAGACAGACAGACAGACAGGCAGACAGACAGAGAGAGAGAGGCAGAGAGTAATACCAGAGAGACATATAAACCACACTTGCTTTCCTGCCCATCTCTCTAAGGGGTGTAAATAGAATCCTCCTCCTCCACTGTGACCTTGATGACTCCTTAACCTCGCTTCCCGCACCACTGACACTCGCCTAAACGGGACATATTTTGCAGTAACCGACAATGCTATCACACACGCTGACTTCTCCTTCAGCATCAGTCTTCCCCTTCAGGAGGAACCCAAGAGAAGAAGATGGAGAGGCTTTGTTTTATATCCTACAGCCTTCCTTCTATATCCCTCTTCCTCCTCCTCCTCCTCCTCCTCCTCCTCCTCCTCCTCCTCCTCCTCCTCCTCCTCCTCCTCTTCCTCCTCCTCCTCCTGTCGTTTGCATGCATTCAACATTTTTCTTATTCCCATTTCTCTTGTTCCTTTTTTTTTCTTTTACTTCTCCAGTTTCTTCATTTTTATTATCTCTGTCTGTCTGTCTGTCTGTCTGTCTGTCTGTCTGTCTGTCTGTCTGTCTGTCTCTCTCTCTCTCGCACATCGCAAACTCTCTCAAGCAGCCAGTAACTCTCTCACACTTAGAGGGAAGATGTTGCATACAGTGGAACACAACACGAAAAAATGTGAAAAAAAGTCCTCTTGCATTTCCACGAAGCCAGAATTAACAGTTGTGAAATAAAGACAATATCATAAAACGTAGGAATTGTGTAAAAATGTATATGTGTATTGAAGCTTTGTATTTATCCTTCATTTGTTTTTTTATAGTTATTGGAATGGCTTAGAAATAGTTGTATACGTATATATATTTTTTTATGGGTCAAAATTTTAATCTTTCATCGTCTTTACCTTCAAATATTCGTACGATTTATGTCCAATCATTTTATTTTTTTCACCTATTTTTGAATTTATTTTTATTAATTATATTTTTTTTTTAGTTTCCTTCACTTTCTATGGTTGGTACGGGAAGGAAACACCAATTAAATGCCTTCCGTCTAGAGTTCGCGAGATTGAGTTTCTTTTTACGGCTTTTTTTTTCCCTCTTCCCCCTGGCGATGTTTGCTAAAAGTCTGCCTCGCGCTCACTCCCGACAGACAGTTTTATAATCCTGAGAGATGGATTCAAAATAACGAGTCTAGGAATGTGCTTCGGGTATTACTTTCATTCTCATTTGTATTCGTTATGTATTTTTCAACACTGTATTGCCCTTTCCTTTCACACTGTATATTTTTTCACATCCTTCTCATTTTCCTCCTCTTTCTCCTCCTCCTCTTGCTTTCTGCGTGGTATTTAACGAGACGTGGAGTATATATAGAGCAAGAGGAGGAGGAGGAGGAGGAGGAGGAGGAGGATTACATGGAAATCCGCACATAATAAGAACAGATACCAGGGTAATTGTCAGCCTATAACGAGGGTATCTAGTGGGCTATTAGGACAGTACTGGTAAACGACGTGTTGTGTACCAGGATGGAACACAAAGAGGAGGAGCAATACAAAGGATTACAAACAGCAACGTACCTTCAGAAGAGGAGGAGGAGGAGGAGGAGGAGGAGGAGGAGGAGGAGGAGGATAAGAAGAAGAAGAAGAAGAAGAAGAAGAAGAAGAAGAAGAAGCAGGCTCTACTTCACCCTTTCTTGGTCAGATTGAGGTTGAGTCACTACGTAGTAATTTGTTCTCCCTCGTAATTTCCTTTCCCAGAGGCTGATGAAGGGATAAGTTCGGTGTTCCAAGGAGGAAATAAAGGCACGTTTGTCTCCCCTCCTTCAACAGGGATGTAAAGCACAAAGGAGTACAAAGGAAGAACAGACAGCATCACCCCTACTGAACCTAATTGTTGGTGCTAGTAGAGAATTGTAAATATTTATGATTATATTGAAGGAAAGTGTTTTTTTTTATAATTTTTTCTATGGAGTTTGAATTTATCGCGTATTATAGTTTCCATTAATTTCCCAACTACGGATGTGAGGCTGATTGGTCTGTAGATATTCATTACCGTCTTGTCTCCTGTATTGGAGTAACATTCAACAGTTTCTAAATATCTTGAACTTTCCCCAGAATTTAAGGATACATTGAAAAGCATCGCGAGAGGTTCACTGATTTGCTGCTTTGCCTCTTTTGAAACCCACAGTGGAATGCAATCAGGACCACGAGTTTTGTTTACTTTCATTTTATCAAGTGGTTAAGTTACAGCGTCCTTCGGAAAGTCGGAATCACTTGATGGAATTAAGTTAAGTTGAGCTGTTTTTTTGGGGGAGAAGATTCTATTGGTGTCTGCAACGATAAAAACGGATAAGATAGATAGATAGATACATAAAGAGAAAGAGAGGGAAAGAGAAAGAGAGCGAGAGCACCATCAATACAAACGTGCAGGCATTATAGCACTATTAGCCCGTGCATTGAGAGCGAGCCCGGTAATTCATGCTGTAAAGACTAGCGGCATTATCTCTTCAACCTTCCCAAGCGTTGTCTCGACTTGCCCGCGGTGGAAAGGACGCGGGGACGAAATTTGCTCATCAACTTTGGAATTACGCTGCGCACCTCTTGTTACTTGCACGCTCCCGCTGTTACACCCCGGGACCTTCATGCTGTGCCCTT
>JAPQNM010000029.1:2462906-2470406 GCA_029783475.1 Metacarcinus magister | reverse complement strand
TCGCCTCTCATCGATCTTCGGGCCCAACACGCTCAGGAGAGAATAATAAAACAAAAAGTGGCGGTAAAAATTCCAGCCAAGTCTCGTTTCAAGATTAAAGGGTGAGGGTGCTCGCCTGGCTTTGCTACATTTTTGCTCGTGGGCGTTCCGTGAAAGTGTTCATTGTGGCGGCTCGCGGCGGGCTGCAAGACAGGCTTTTCCAGGGTTAGTGTGAGTGTCGTAGAGGATTTGTGAGCCTGTTAAGACGTTGAGAGCTCGCCAGAATTACAAGACGTTGTGAATTTGAGTTTTTCCTTGTCCTGTTAGCGGTGGTGGTAATGGCAGTGGTAATGGTGGTGGTGGTGGTGGTGGTGGTGGTGGTGGTGGTGGTGGTGGTGGTTGGGGGGGGTGGGGTGTTTATAAAAGATGGGAAGGGAAGTAAAGAGACGGGCTTGGTTAGCAGGAAGGATAATGAAAGTGGTCAGTCAGCTTGTGCGAAAATACCTTACCTCATTATGTGCAAGATACACCGCCATCAAACACACACACACACACACACACACACACACACACACACACACACACACACACACACACACACACACACACACACAGGAAGAGGGAGTGCAGGATGATAATTTCAGTAATCGCCCTCCTGTACCAATTTGAATATTCACGTGGCAAGGAAACGATATCATGCCTGGCTTTCTTTTTTTGTTTCCATTCTGTGTTCTGTGTTTCAGCAATACTCCTCGAAGCGGCTTGCCTTCCCTCACTAAATGATAACGCTGCAGTGTTACGAAATGGCACCCTTAACTATTGTATTTATTGAGTTGCAGTATATATGTATTGTAGAGTGTCTTGTTATGTTGTTTTTTATTAGTTTATTTTTTATTGGTAAGATAATGCATTTGTTTTAAGAAATATTTAAGCTTCATCTCCAGCGAGGTCTCCAATAAAGGTTCTTGCTAAATGCTTAACTGAGTATATTTATATTTAAACTTCTCTAATACTTTTGTTTTAAGATATTATTTACTCTAGGTTAAAGAAAGACCACCGAGTAGCCTGGATTTGTAGATAATTCTATATAATTCTCTCTCTCTCTCTCTCTCTCTCTCTCTCTCTCTCTCTCTCTCTCTCTCTCTCTCTCTCTCTCTCTCTCTCTCTCTTACCTTCTTTCTCTCTCAGTAACTCTTTCGTGTTCTGGAAAACGTTTCTTTGCTCTAAATTACCCGAGCTAACGACGCCCAGCCAGAAAATTGTCGGTTCCTCGCCGGGGCCACAAAAGTGTAAAATATTCGTCACGGATTTTTTGGCACCAAGGAACAAAAGGTGAATGAAAGGTGGTAGTGTTGTGTATTTCTTTCCTTTCCTACGCAGTTTTTTTCTTCTTCTTTCACATTTTTCTTTCTGATTTCTTGTTCGTTCTATATTCTTACTTTGATGATTTCTTTCCTTGCCTTTCCTCTCCTCTATTTCAATTTTTTTTTCTTCTGGTTTTTGTTCATTAGTTTTCTTTTCTTTTCTCCTTTCTTCTTTCTTTTTTCTGTCTCTTTTTGACTTACAGGAAGACAGAGACAGTTAGATAAAATTTTTCTGACCTCCCACTTTCATTTGATTGTGTGTGTGTGTGTGTGTGTGTGTGTGTGTGTGTGTGTGTGTGTGTGTGTGTGTGTGTGTGTGTGCGTAAGATATTATGTAAGTTTTTATTCTTAAGAACACTTTAATGATAGCTGAGAGAAAATGTGACGAGGAGGAAAACTGAAGGAACAAAGGAAAGAGAGGAGAGAGAAGGGATGGGAAGGGAAGGGAAGGGAAGGGAAAGGGAAGGGAAGATAAGGGGAGGGAAGGGAAGGGAAGATAAGGGGAGGGAAGGGAAGGGAAGAAAAAAGAAAGCTAGAAGACAAGCAAGGAAGGGAGGAAAGGAAAGAAAAGAGAAGGAAAGAGGCGAGAAGGCAAGGGTAAAGAAGAGAGGAAAAATGTAGGTAAAATACTTGCCAGTGAGGAAAAGTTGTGACCGTGTGTGTCATTTTTTTTTCCTCCTCTCTCTCTCTCTCTCTCTCTCTCTCTCTCTCTCTCTCTCGCTCTCGCTCATTTTTGTCTTAACTTTTGTGAGCAACGTAGAAGAAACTCCATTCATAAAAGTTTTCATCAAATGTAACTATTTTGTGGGATTGCTTAGGCATTTTGTACGTGTGTGTGTGTGTGTGTGTGTGTGTGTGTGTGTGTGTGTGTGTGTGTGTGTGTGTGTGTGTGTGTGTGTCTTTCAAGTAATTTTTTTATATACAGACTCGTGTTTCTTATTTATTTTACACTATTTTTTTTTACATCTTTACTTTTCATTTTATCAATTTTTCATTTTTTTTTTTTATTTCCTTCACATCGTCTTTCCTATCTTGATCCTGGCTCGGTTATTTGGGCTGACGAAGTTTGGGGAGTTTTTACACTTCGTTATTGCAACCTTTAACTCCTCCGGATCTTCCTGCATATTTCAGACCCACCACCACCACCACCACCACCACCACCACCACCACCACCACCACCACCACCACCACCACCACCACCACCACCACCTGTCCCACACCTTCCACCTGGGCACAATCTGGCATCTCCACTTGAACAGTAATTGGGAAAGTTGACAGACTTCACACTGCTTTCATGACTAAATACATTGACATAAGCTTCTTGATGTACCCCCCTTCCCCCCTCCCCCTCTCCCCCCTCCCCCATCATCATCATCACCATCAACCCATTCCATTGCGTTCCGTCAGTCACCATCAACCTGTGTGCGTGTGTGTTTGCGTGTGTTTGCGAGCGGCGCAGACCCACTAGTGTCCTTCTCTATAGCTGGGTAATATTATGTAGATTAAATGCGGCTGGCAAAGTGGGACATGTGAGGTGCTGTTTAGGTGACGACGAGGGAAATGGAGGAGGACGAGGCTGGCTACACACGTGACTCTAGTGTATAAGGAGGAGGAGGAGAAGGAGGAGGAGGAAGAGGAGGAGGAGGTGGAGGAGGTGAAGGAGGTGAAGGAGGTGGAGGTGGTCTTAGTTTGTCTAAATCCAGCACTTCCTCCTACATTGAGATTCTGAACACACACACACACACACACGCACACACACACACACACACACACACACACACACACACACACACACACACACACACCCACACACACACACACACACACACACACCCACACACACACATAATCACCCCAAACATGACGTCCTAAACATGCATAAAAAACACAACAACTACCATTAACAATATTATCTGAGGTAATGGGAGGTCATTTAGCGTGATTAAAAGCAAATAAACAGCAATGAGTCGTTAGGTTGTAATATAAACGTAAATTACATCACTAGCTATAAAAAAAAACACATACACACACATACACACACACATATCAGGTCAGTTTAGGCTAGAGCTGTTTGGCACTAAATATCTCTTCAATATGGCTTGTTTCAATACTTCTGTGTGTAATTCAACGTCATTCTGGTGAGTGAGACTTTAAGTGGAAAATATTATGCAGGAAATATTTTATGATTTGAAAATGTTGAGCATCATATTCCCGGAACGTAATATTGGAGCCGTGATTTAGGCGGGAGGTAAATGTGTGGAAGCTTAGTGGACAACGGCAAGTGAGGAGGGAACGAGGCCTGCCACTGACGGGAAGCTGGTGTCATGGAGAGGAATTTAAAGTTTATGTCTATTAAACTCATCACTTTTACCGCATCATATTCATCACATTACATTCATCACATTATATTCATCACATCACATAACTACATCACTTTCACCATCTCATATTCATCACATCATATTCACCACACACACAAAAAAAAAAAAAAAAAAAACACACATGTACTCAAAACTATGTGCGTGAAAGCTTCAACTCATGTGTACGTTAGGGAGAAGTGTGTACGTAGGAGCCATGTGCGTTGATGTAAGGTACTGTACGTATGTGTTGTGGGCGTGAGTAGGTCGGTCTCACACACCTGTTGGCTTAGGGAGATGATGGTGCCTGGGCGTGTGACGAGGCTGGGTGAGATGAGGCCCCTTTGTCGACCTTGCTTATGGGGTGGGCGGTGGGCGGTGGGCAGTGGGCGGAGGCAGAGAGGCAAGAAAGAAAGGATGGAGGAAGGGAAAAATGAGCTCATCTTAGAGAGAAGAAAAGAGGAAGGTGTGATTGTAGACTTAAACCTGTGCTCTCTTTGTTGTGGGAGCTCCTTACACACACACACACACACACACACACACACACACACACACACACACACACACACACACACACACACACACACACACACACACACACACACACACATCATACGACACTGAATATGTAACTCAATATTCAAGATCGTGTGTGTGTGTTGCTGGACAG
Organism: Metacarcinus magister; assembly: GCA_029783475.1. Classification (NCBI taxonomy): domain Eukaryota; kingdom Metazoa; phylum Arthropoda; class Malacostraca; order Decapoda; family Cancridae; genus Metacarcinus; species Metacarcinus magister. The sequence continues at coordinate 2,466,036 of JAPQNM010000029.1, read as the reverse complement.
AGAGAGAGAGAGAGAGAGAGAGAGAGAGAGAGAGAGAGAGAGAGAGAGAGAGAGAGAGAGAGAGAGAGAGAGAGAGAGAGAGAGAGAGAGAGAGAGAGAGAGAGAGAGGAGTGTGTTGGGGGGAGGGTAGTGTGTTGCGCACCCAGAAACACAGTGTTGAGCAGACTAATACAGCGAAACGCATTGCTGTTGGGTATTGGACTGTGTGTGTGTGTGTGTGTGTGTGTGTGTGTGTGTGTGTGTGTGTGTGTGTACGTGTAGGTAAGTGGACGACACCCTACTGTGAGCTTGGCGGGGAATGCATCGAAAAATATAGAACAGAAAAAAAAGAGAGAAAGAAAACGAAGCTGCGGAGGAACATAACCAAGTCGCCTCATGTTTTTGTTTCCGGGAAAAACAAATCTACACCTCCACACCTACTTACCTCGCGTCTGGAGGAAGGAGTGGAGGAGTGGAGGGAACGTAGTAACAGAGGGAGGAAGGGAGTGGCCGAGTAGCTTGTGTTGAGTACCTGGTGGGCAGCGACAAGGTTTGGTTGTTTACCGATAGGACGCGTGTGGGAGGAGCGCCAGGTGTGTGTGCAACGAGGGTGTGTAACGAGGCCAGGTGTGGGAGGCTGACAGGAGGAAGTGGAAGCGGAATAGGAAAAGAAGAAGAAGACAAAGAAAGAGGAGGAGGAGGTACAGGAGGAGACAGAATGAGAACAAAGATGCAAGAATATGTTGGTTATTTTCCTACTTGTTCTTGTTTGAAAATTATTCGATTAACTCTTGTCAGGAAGCGGCACCAGACTTCTTCTTTTTTCTTTTTCTTTTATTTTTTATCTTGGAACCGTTGCTGACTTCTATTTTTTTTATGCGATCAGATTATAAAGCGTGGAGGCGAGGTGGTGTATTGAGGTGAATTATCCCTTGTGTGTGACGCTCCCTTTCCACGCCCCCCTAGCGCCCCCCTTGCCCCCTATCACCACAACCTCCCTCCCGCAGTATTAACTAAGGATTTCCTGAGATAATTTGATGTGACGGTGATGAGACGGTGATGTGACGGTGATGTTCTTGGCTTCAATTTAAACAACCGACTTACTGAAGATGATGTTGAGGATAAATTGACGTGTTTTTTGCTAGTAAATCCAACTTTGTGCTTTTTTGTGGTAATGTTGTCAACTCAGACGACGTGTTCTTGTGAGTGAACGAAATGGAAAGACAAGACAAGATCAGGAGAGAAAAAAATAGTCAGAAATAAATGTAAGAGAGGAACAGCAGACGTGGATGAGTGGAAGAAAAGTTATGAGCTGTCTTTGTCTTGCTGTGTACACGTGTAAGCTGACAATGATGATGATGATGATGATGATGATGATGATGATGATGTTACCAGTGAAGTTGAAGGTACATAGAAAGGCTGTAGCATCACCTCTAGACCTTCCCCTCTACACATCCCTCCCTCCTCGGCTCCCTCAGGACAGCCAAGCCTTATTGATAGCAGGCCAGTGTCACCCACGCGGACAAAGCCTCTTACTCCCTCACTTGCAAGTTGTGAGTCTTCCATCTCATCTTCAGTGGCCGAATTACAAGGCTTAAGCCCCTGCTCCTCCCTCTAGCCCTGACGGATCCCTAAAGCCCCGCTGCCTTGACACACAGCCGTAGGACTCCTTGTGGTGATGGTGGTGGTGGTGGTGGTGGTGGTGGTGGTGGTGGTGATGAGATTAACCCTCTATGTAGGCTATAGCACACACACACTAGCACTACCACCACCACCACCACCACCACCACCACCACCACCACCACCACCACCACCACCACCACCACCACCACCGCCGCCTCGCCCTACAGAAAGTCTCACGTAGCTAAGTGTGTTCAAGAGGCAGCGAGCAGAATTCCAAGTGGCTTACCCGTGTCCTGTGACGAGTGTCCTTATTGAAGATCCTTAGGAATGTGTGTTGTATGAGAGTCCTATAAATAAACGTCCTCTAAGTATCCTAAGAGCTCCTATAAGTATCGTGTGAGTTCCTATGAGTGTTCTATCGTTAAGTATCCTGTTAGTGTGGTATGCGTGTTCTTTGTGTTTCCTGTAAGTAAGTTTGGTTATAAGTATCGTCAGTATTTCGTTACATAACCTAACATAACGTAACACAGACAGCTTCGTTACGTGACCCTGGAACAAAGGATAGCGTGACTGTATGTTAAGTATAAAGAAAAAAAAATATATATAATTCTTTACACCTGGCCGCCAAAGAAGAAAAATAACTCAGAGAGAGGAAGAGAAAGTTAGAAAAAAGATCGAAATTTATAGAAAGCCATGAAAATAGAGATGTAATCCAAACCACAAATATGCAACGTGGGATCGCGAACACAAGAGGATCACTGATTTTTAGGGAGATACTGAACCATGTATCACGACCCCAATGCAGAGGAGGACCATTAAACAAGATGAACAACAGAAAACGTAAGAAGGAACACCACTGATGATTATAACCCAGCTATGACGTACACCTCCTAGGGGGGACTTACCTGTTTGATGAGGAGGGGGTTGAGGGAGGGTTGAGGGGGGTGGAGGGGGGGAAGGGTGAACTTTACTAAGACTTATAAGGAAAAATCTTGCTTCCCCTTAAAAGTAAACGAGACAAGAGCAATATCCTGTGTTCCCCAATGGCTCTTATATCGTGAGGCAAGTTGCATGTTTATAAGAGGAGGAGGAGGAGGAGGAGGAGGAGGAGGAGGAGGAGGAGGAGGAGGAGGAGGAGAGGCATAATATAGAAATCAAAGAGAGAGAGAGAGAGAGAGAGAGAGAGAGAGAGAGAGAGAGAGAGAGAGAGAGAGAGAGAGAGAGAGAGAGAGAGAGAGAGAGAGAGAGAGAGAAAGTTGGTCAAGGACGTAATGAAAAAAAAATGGAAAAGTTTAGATCATGTTGTCGATTGTTGAATTGGAATAAAAAAAAAATATGCAGGAAAATATTAAAACAAAAATGTGATGAAAGAGAGAAATGCAGCGAAAGAGAGAGAATTTATATATCTTAAGAAATGTGATGAAATAAATAAAAAAAAATGTATATAACTAAAGAGAAAAGGTTTTAAAATGTAAAATAAAAAATAATAAAAAATTGTGATGAAAAAGAAAAAAAATGCAACAAAAGA
>JAPQNM010000029.1:2455406-2460406 GCA_029783475.1 Metacarcinus magister | reverse complement strand
GGAGGAGTGGAGACGATTGTATTGAACTTGAGAGAGAGAGAGAGAGAGAGAGAGAGAGAGAGAGAGAGAGAGAGAGAGAGAGAGAGAGAGAGAGAGAGAGAGAGAGAGAGAGAGAGAGAGATGAGCAAGTGTTTGGAAGTCAATGGATGTCTGCAAGAGGTAAGGAGAGTGAGATGAAGTTTGGAAGTCTGAGAGAGTTAGGTTGAGTGTGAGAGTTGAAAGAGAAGTTACGGAAAGGCGTCGAGAGAGAGAGAGAGAGAGAGAGAGAGAGAGAGAGAGAGAGAGAGAGAGAGAGAGAGAGAGAGAGAGAGAGAGAGAGAGAGAGAGAGAGAGAGATTCAGCGGTACTGTTTTCAATTTCGCTCGTAATGCTGACTTTACCGATCATTTTTCACTCACCCACCACCACCACCACCACCACCACCACCACCACCACTACTACTCTCATAAAACAGAATTCGGAGAGTCAGTCAGGGTAAAAAAAAAAAGTCAAATCTCACGTGAATTTACGAGATGAAATGCTTGACTGTTTGATTCTCTGTCAAAAAAGAATGGAAACTGTTCTCATTTTTCTTGTTTGTTTTTTTCGTATGTGCCTTTGTTTGGTATTAATAGTAGTAGTAGTAGTAGAAGTAGTAGTAGTAGTAGTAGTAGTAGTAGTAGTAGTAGTAGTAGTAATGATTTTTTACAACTACTTTTACTACTACTACTACTGCTACTACTACTACTACTACCACTATAATAATATCAATAACAATAATAATAATAATAATAATAGTAGTGGTAATATAAATGGAACAATATCAATAACAAAAACAATAACAATAACAATAACAATAATAACTCTAGGTGGTAGTGAACCTTGCAACTTTCCCTCTTAAGTTACGTTACAACTTGCTCATACACCATAAAGTTTGAAACAGTATAATGTGTACCAATAAAGACACACGTACAGCGTCATGCAGAAAACAATGACACACACTCAAGGAACGTAGTGGATAATTTCTTCCTTAGTGAATGACAGCAGGTGAGGCCAAGCAGAACACAGCACAACAGAACACACACAGAACACCCAACATTCGTGTGCAAAAGTGAATGGAATGTGTATATATGTTAGGGAGGAGAAGGTGTGTGTGTGTGTGTGTGGGTGTGTGTGTGGGTTGGTGTGGGTGTGTGTAATGTGTGCGTGTGTAATAATTTAGTTGTAATCTACTGGATGTCAGATATACAGTCTTATGTGTTCGTGTCTCCATATATAATTTTATACAATTTCAACCTACGAATGTTTTGGAATCACGCTACTGTCGCCTCCAGACTGTTCCAGATACCAAATGTCTGTCTAGGAAGCTCCGTTTATTTATATATTTCAAGTATGTAATCTTCCTTATATCACATTTATGGCATTTAGTTATATCAATATCATCATCATCATCATCAGAATATTGTCTCTTCAGAATTATTTAATATCCTGTTCCATCTAGGTTTTAAAATGTCACCCCTAAAATGTTGTAATCTTTCTCGTATGTTTTCAGTGTGTATGAGTCAACTTTCTAACTTTTCTAATATCTTTTCTCATGCTCTGGGTCCCTTTAATTATTCACAAGTCATTACTCGTCCCTCAATCTTGTACGAGTAAACTTTTTTTTTTTTTATGGTAGTTTTTCATGTTTTCCAACCCTTATTATTTTTTTTTTCTCGTAGGGTACATCCATTTGGCTTTGTATCAGTTGTTGTTGTTGTTGTTGTTGTTGTTGTTGATCCTGTTTGTGTTTACTTGGTCAACACACACTACGTACTCTCTTGAAGGTATACTTACGTGTTTCCCCTCTCAGTGTGTACTTACTGGTCACATCCTTGCCTGTCACCACCAATGTGTATCCCTCTCTTGTGATCTATTTAATCTTTGTCATGTGTCATTCTATATCATCACTCATAGCTTCAAATCATTCTCTGCTTTATTATCATTATCTATTTTGCTCCTTATCTCTTTATCTATCTATTTATCTACCTATTTATCTATCTATCTTTTTTTTTGAGCCCTTAGTCAGTCCAATCATACAAAAAGGAAAACACAATCTTAAGGTCTAGTCAGGACGCCCCCCCCCCCTCCCCCCCCTTGTCACACTCCTTCATGGGTCACCTTACCGCATCGAAGTGTTCTTATTCCTCCTTCCACCAGTTAAGTTTCCAGCTCTTTCAATATCTTACTGAGACTCCACAAGGGTTTTCAATTTGCAGAGAAGTCTTTTAAAAGGCGTTCTATTCCAATATTTTTTTTTTTTCACTGCCTCTCTCAAATCTAGGTAAAGGTACTCTCCTCTAGGTATCCAATCTACCTTGTGTGTACGTGTGTGTGTGTGTGTACGTGTGTGTGTGTGTGTGTGTGTGTGTGTGTGTGTGTGTGTGTGTGTGTGTGTGTGTGTGGCCGTTTATATATTCGGATATTTTTAGGTCTTCGTAGTAGTACATAACGGTCCTTGTGAAAATTTTGACTTGGAAAAAAACCAAAATAATCCATAAAATTGTGCATTGGTTTTGTTCGTCCACTTGTGTTGTTGTTTTACGCTTCAAAATACTCAAATATTTCGAATGGAGTATCAAGAAAATAGCAAGCGGAAAAAAGGGAACGGTGTGTGTGTGTCTGTGTGTGTGTGTGTGTGTGTGTGTGTGTGTGTGTGTGTGTATGTGTGTATGTGGTATTTGCAAAATGCTGCCACACGTTTTTTTTTCACAGTGGAACAAAAAAAATGCTAATGCAAAAATATGCAGCTTAGGCCCCGTGCGTCCAAGCGTTGGGCTTCATAACTTTGTGGAAATTCTTTGTAATTTTGGAAACTGCATGTAAACTAAGGATTCATACCAAACGTAATATTTTTGTCTCATACACTCTATCCATTTGTCCATTTGTATGTCTGTTTGTTTACTTTTATTTCTGCCTATGTGTCTGTTTCTTTGTTTCACTGTTTACTTCTATTTCTGTTTGTTTTTTCGTCTTTCTCTCTGTTTGTCTCTGTTTATGTGACTTTTTTTTCTTATTTTCTCTCTTCCTACGATGCTGCGTCATAATAATTACCCAAAAAGGAAGAATAATCAATAGAGAACTTCATTTATCCACACACACACACACACACACACACACACACACACACACACACACACACACACAATCGTCATTTTTCATGTTCCTGTCCCCATATTCCATTTACCACAAATTACACACTTTCCCTTCCCTACACCCTAAAATTTCCCTCTAACCCATCTACACTTTCCATACACATCATCTATATTTCCCCCTCCTTTTTCCCCTTCACCTTTTTCCTCATTCAATCAGTCATTCTTTATATTTATTTCCCTTCCTTTTCAGATATATACAAGTCGCTCTTTGCATAGAAAACGGGACGCTGTTCAATGTATACGTTCGCTCGCCTTGTCAAGAGGTGAGTACTGTGCAATGTGATATAGAGGTAGAGGGTGTTAGAGACACTTATATGTATACGTAAATACTCTCTCTCTCTCTCTCTCTCTCTCTCTCTCTCTCTCTCTCTCTCTCTCTCTCTCTCTCTCTCTCTCTCTCTCTCAGGTGAAGGGTAAGTGATAGGGACGTGGAAGGGAAGGAGAGAGAAGAGAAGGAAGGGAAGGGAAAGGTAAGGAAGGGGAGGATAAGGGAAGAGAAAGATGGGATAGGATGGGAAAGTGATAAGAAGGAAGGGAAGGGAAAAAAAGGGAAGGGGAGAGGAGGATAAGGAAAAAAAGTAAGGGAAATAAAAGGGGAGGGAATGGGATGTTAGAGGAGGGGAAAGAAAGGAATGTCTGGCTATCACAGGAAACAATGTGAAAATTTACCATAATTTGATAAAGGAAACGAACATGTTTATTCTCTCTCTCTCTCTCTCTCTCTCTCTCTCTCTCTCTCTCTCTCTCTCTCTCTCTCTCTCTCTCTCTCTCTCTCTCTCTCTCTCTCTCATACGCACTCACTAGCGTCAAAACAATAAACTATTTTGTCATGTGTCTAATTTTTTTGTCAATTTTTTTAGGGTCTGTGTGTTCATCACGTTTCAAAAGTGAGATTGAAAGTTAAATTAATGACAAAAGCTAAAACGAAATCATTAAGGGAAGGAAAGCGAGGTGTTGTTGTTCTATTATAAGTCACCCAATGATGTATTTTTTGAATTAACGACATAATAAGAAGAGAAGTAAAGAGCTTTGATGTATCTTGTGTAATAATGAGAAGAGAACATTTTTACGAGAGAGAGAGAGAGAGAGAGAGAGAGAGAGAGAGAGAGAGAGAGAGAGAGAGAGAGAGAAGAGAGAGAAGAGAGAAGGAAGGGGAAAGAAGAAACGAAAAAAAGAATAAAGGAAGGAAGGAAGTAGATAATAGAAGGTAGGAGAGAAAAAAAAGAAATAGAGAAGAAAAAAAAAACATTAAAATGAGAGTAAGAAATATAGAAAACGGAGGAAGAGAATAAAGAAAGGAAAGAGGAAAAAAAAATAGGAGGAAAAGGAGAAAAAGGAAGGAGAAGGGAGGAGGAGGTGAAGGAGGAAGAAAAGGAAGAGGAAGGTGAGAAGGAGGAGGATATATGGGAGAGAAAAATGTGGGAGGAAGAAGGGGCAGGAGGAGGAAATTGGGTGGAGGAAGGCATCTTAGTGGTGTGGGGGGGAGGGGGTGGAGGTAGATGAAGGTGTGAGGGGGGGGAGGGAAAGAGGGGAAGCTGAGAAGTTGGTAGGAGGGAAATTGCGTAGGTTTTGGGGTTGGATGGAGGAAAGGAATGGTAGGAGGAAGTGGAGGGAAGGAAGGAAAGGAAAGGTTGAATGGAGAGAAGGAGGGAGGAAAATTGCATGTGTATAGGAGGTAAAGGAAGGGAAAGGAAGAGGAGGAAGGGAAGAAGGGATTGAAGGAAGGGAAGTAATGTTGGTTTTGCTATTAGTATTACGATGTGAAATGATGTTTGTTTTCCTTCATTTTTGCTGTTTTGTGCTCTGTGTGTGTGTGTGTGTGTGTGT
>JAPQNM010000029.1:2435406-2445406 GCA_029783475.1 Metacarcinus magister | reverse complement strand
GACATATTCAGGTAACAACGATGACATAGTACAGCACGCAAGGCAAGGCAAGGCAAGGCAAGGCAAGGCAAGGCAAGGCAAGGCAAGGCAAGGCAAGGCAAGGCAAGGCAAGGCAAGGCGATACAAGGCAAGGCAAGGCAAGGCAAGGCAAGGCAAGGCAAGGCAAGGCAAGGCAAGGCAAGGCAAAGGAAGGCAAGGCAAAGGAAGGCAAGGCAAGGCAAGGCAAGGTAAGGCAAGGCAAGGCAAGGCAAAGCAAGGCAAGGCAAGGCAAGGCAAGGCAAGGCAAGGCAAGGCAAGGCAAGGCAAGGCAAGGCAAGGCAAGGCAAGGCAAGGCAAGGCAAGGCAGGGTGATGTTGTAGATGTAAGAAAATAACGTTTACCTCTCTATCGTCATTTTCAAGGCAATCGGTTACCTTGAACTTATTTTGTTGACACAATCACAGGTAATCAATACACACTGCAGGCCACTGTGTCAGCAAGCCTCGCGGGGGTGAGTGTGTGTGTGTGTGTGTGTGTGTGTGTGTGTGTGTGTGTGTGTGTGTGTGTGTGTGTGTGTGTGAGTGATGGAGTGAGTGAGTGAGTCCTTCAATTGTGATCAGGTCGCTTAATTAACAGATAGTAGACCAAGTTGGGGCTGATATCTGAAGTTACCTCATCTCTCTCTCTCTCTCTCTCTCTCTCTCTCTCTCTCTCTCTCTCTCTCTCTCTCTCTCTCTCTCTCTCTCTCGAACCCTCCTCTCATCTTTCTCTAACCTTCCCTCCATCCCTTTATCCCTATCTAACCTTCCCTTTATCCCTCTACATCCCTCCCTCCTCACCTCCTTCCCTCTCCCCCTTCAGTAGTGCCTCACCGTCACAGCTCTGCCTCAGGATCACTTGGCATTCATATAATCAGGCCGAACTTTTTCCCGGTAGTTTGCTAGCGGGAACATCTTTACCTGCAGTTTCACCCACCTGTCTCACCTCACCGCCACCTCCTTCACCACCTCCTCCTCCTCCAGACTCTTTACATTTCATCACTCACATTAAGTTTTCCTGTATTTCTTTCCTTTTTCTTTCCTTTTAAACCTTGACTAACGCTTGAGGGTATTCTTAGCAATCCTGAAGATGAAATAAGTAATCCTTCCCCTCTTTCCCTTCCCTTCCACCTCACCTGTGCATTCATTTATTCACCTGTAGTCATTAATTTCTCATCACACGGCATCATTCACTGGCTCTTCCTTCTCAATGATAATCTGTGAGGCTGAGAGGGGGTGGAAATTGATCCTTAGTGCCGCAGAGGTTGAGGTAAATAGGCTATTAGACAAGGGAGGGAGGCGTTGAGAGCTGCATTCATATGACGCATCGCCTACAGCAGGAAGGTGTTAGAGATCGATGATGGAAGTATCTCCTGACGGTGTAAGAATCACGGTGACGAATGATCTGGCTGTACAGGGTGACGGCAGGAAGGGAGGCAGGGTAGGGAAGGTAGGGAGGGTGGCAGTTATAAAGAGTGAAAGGAAGTGTGTGATGGAGAGAAGGGGAGGTCAACGATGAGAGATGAAGGTGAGGGAAAGAGGCTTGGCAATGATGTAGAAAAGAGGGTTAAAGGATGGACGTGGAAGGAAAGAAAGAGAGAGAAAGAGAGAGAGAGAGAGAGAGAGAGAGAGAGAGAGAGAGAGAGAGAGAGAGAGAGAGAGAGAGAGAGAGAGAGAGAGAGAGAGAGAGAGAGAGAGTTTCAATAATCCGTCTCGAGTGGCCGACACACACACACACACAGACACACACACACACACACACACACACACACACACACACACACACACACACACACACACACGCGCGCAGGGGAGCCAACATAAATACCTTAATGGCAGGTAAAATAAACAGGTGCGTTGCTTACCTGTACGTGGTCTCCTTAGGGTCTGGCGGGAGGGAAACTTGGAGGTGTGTAAGTGAGTGCAATTGCCTTTCAAAAGTTTTCCTTACATCGGCAAAGAGGGATGTGGCAGAATTTAGTAGTGTGGCGCTGGTAGGTAAGATAGAATTGATGCCACACCTAAGCACACCACACCTGAGCACGCCACACCTGCTCACCACACCTGCTCACCACACCACCCACCAATCAGGTATAGCCAGCAGGTGTGTTTGAGCGCGGCACATAATGACACACACATACACCTCACCAAAGTTTCCCCAGCGCTGGTCTGTCGCTCACCTCGTACAACAGCGAGACAACTATATACTAAGTCACCTGCACTGTTTTCCCCCTCCTTTTTTTTTCCCTTATTTTCCTGCCTCGCCACAGTCACATGCTGGATATAACGGCCAGCAGGGGATAAAGTTTGCCTTATCTTTTTAATGCACTATTTCAACACATTCGGGGGTTCAACTTATGCAAACTTAACCACATTTCATCATTAAGCAGCGACGTGAGATAGTGAGGATGGGATCGAGGTGGGTGAGGTTGGGTTACAGCAACAGACACGAAGGTTAAAGTTTCAAACACACATTAAGGTATCGTCGTGTGTCGTGTGTTGCGTTGACAGGGAGCGGGGTGCGTAGACACTCCTTGCTCGCTACACCACTGCCGGCTTCCCGTGGCTGACTAGTTGTCCCGCTGCATCGGCCCTCCCTCCCTCCCTCCCTCTCTCGCGATCTCCCTCTCTTTCTCTTTCTCTTTCTCTCTCTGCCCATGCGCCACCCAGGAGAGGCCGGGTCTGGGTCTCCGCGGGTACCTTTCCCTCGTCTCACAGGAGCTTGCTAGTTGGCTTTATTGTGTTTTCTTTTCCTTGCTTTTCTCTCTCTCTCTCTCTCTCTCTCTCTCTCTCTCTCTCTCTCTCTCTCTCTCTCTCTCTCTCTCTCTCTCTTTCCTTCTTCATATCTTGTCTTGTTCTCAGTTCGTTAGCTTAGTGGCGTGTTGTGTGTGTGTGTGTGTGTGTGTGTGTGTGTGTGTGTGTGTGTGTGTGTGTGTGTGTGTGTGTGTGTGTGTGTGTGTGTCCGCTGTGGCTGACTACATACACCACAGAACTTACTTTTTTTTCTTCCTCCGTGCCTGTCCCTCTTCCTCCTCTTTCTCCTCCTCCTCTTCCTCCTCTTCTTCCTTTCTCTTCTGTCTTCTGTATTTTTATCATCCCCTTTTCTTCATCTTCCTGTTCCTTCTTCCTTTCCTCTTGGGCATTCGGCTTTTTCTTATCTTGCCTTACTTTGTCATATTCGCATTTATTTCCTCCTCCTCCTCCTCTTCCTCTTCCTCTTCCTCTTCCTCTTCTTCCTCCTCCTGGTTCTGTTTGTGGTGTCCAAGCTCTCTCCACAAAACATAACATTTTCCTCTCAGCTGTCAGATATTTCAGCTTTTGCAGGAATCTTTTGAAGGCAAGTTATTCTTTTTTTTTTTCATTCTTGCGTCACGGAAACTTGGGACATCAAAAGCTGCCCCGCCTCTGTTTCCTCCCCGCGCCCGCACGCCCGCACGCCCGCACTCCTCACCCACAAGTTGTTTGCCCAAGAAAATGTATGTTTACAATAGCCATGTCCCACGCTAAGAAGGAGGAAATATACATACGTGCAAACACACACAGGCACACACGCACACACACACACACACACACATACAAGTAGATGTTTATCATATAGTTATTTCTGTGTGTGTGTGTGTGTGTTTACGTGTGTGTGTGTGTCTGTGTATGTGTGTGTGTGTGTGTGTGGGTGTGTGTGTGTGTTAACTACAAAAACAGTGATACCAGGAAAGACAATAATGACGGTAGATAGCAATGATAATGAAGATAATCAAGAACTACAATAGAAATAGGTATGATAAATGAGACGAGCTCAGGAACACCAAAAGACTAATAATAATAATAATAATGTGAGGAAGAATAAGTAAAAGGAAAATGAAAAATGATAATGTGACTAAGAAACACAAAGGCGAGTATTTAAAGAAGGAGGAAGAGGAAAAAAGCTGGAAAGAAATTATCGCGGAAAACTCAGAAAAGGAGGAGGAGGAGGAGGAGGAGGAGGAACACAAAGTAGAAAGGGAGTACAAAGGAAGAACAGACAGCAACAGTCCTACTAGACCTAACAAGGCTGTCCATGTGGCTGTACTCTACTTTACTATATACATTTTAGAGATAGAAAGATAGTAAAGTAGAAGGCTCCTCCCCACCCACCCCTTACTCTAGGAGGAGGAGGAGGAGGAGGAGGAGGAGGAGGAGGAGGAGGAGGAGGAGGAGGAGGAGGAGGAGGAGGAGGAGGAGGAGGAGGAGGAGGAAGGGAAGACCAAGAAGACCATTTTGGTGCATACTTGGAGGAGGAAGAGTGCAGACCGAGTAGTCATTTCTCACCTGGAGAGAAATACAATTACCTTGCACACCTGACAGTCCTCCACGTCTCTTAGGCAGGTGTGTGTGTGTGTGTGTGTGTGTGTGTGTGTGTGTGTGTGTGTGTGTGTGTGTGTGTTAATTGTGTTTGTCTGTGATAGATATAGTTTGAATGTGTGTGTATGTGTGTGTGTGTGTGTGTGTGTGTGTGTGTGTGTGTGTGTGTGTGTGTGTGTGTGTGTGTGTGTGTGTGTGTCCTCGCTGAAACAAGCAAGAAAACCACTTTCCGGGAAGCTGGGGATCACGAGGCGATCAAGCAGACTTTTAGGAACCCTTCCCCAAACTTCCCCGGGATCTCTTGGAATTATTTTATTGAGTTATATTATTCTGCCTCTGACGGGGAGGAGAGGGCACGGGAGGTAGTAAGAGTTAGCAGTAGCCATGATCTCTCTCTCTCTCTCTCTCTCTCTCTCTCTCTCTCTCTCTCTCTCTCTTATATATAATAGATAAACATAACTATAATAAATACATATAATAGATAATGATACACAACACCTGTAGAAGAGGATACTGTGTTTATACCCCTTGCTTTAATTACAGGTAAGGGTGGCCACAGACAGGTAGGTTTAAGGAGAATAACCACGAGTAGATTATTGTTATATATGACTTTTTTTTTCTTCCCTCTTTCCAATCTTTCCTTAGTTACTTTAATGGTTGTGGGAAGAGGAAGAAAGGAGGTGTGGAAAGGAGTGTGGAAGTAATTAATTGATTGTGTTTTATTAATTAATCTTCTGTTCCTTCTTCTGTTTCATCCTCTTTCTTCTTCTTCTTCTTCCTCCTCTTCTATTGCTTTCTATCTATGTCTGTATTGTGTTGTAAACTATATTCAGCCTTACGTTTAGGAGTCATTAAAGCGTCATTAGTGTGGCTCTTCAGTATGACACCTGCTAATGAGCGGTATTAACATCAATTATACAGGTGTGTACCGTGTTGCACCTGTCACAAACGTACCCTCACTCTTTACTTTATAATGACAAAAAAAAAGAAGAAGAAAGAAAAAGAGAATTAGCAGCAAGGGTTGAAGCTACGGCACGTGCACACACACACACACACACACACACACACACACACACACACACACACACACACACACACACACACACACACACAAGAGCACCTCATATGATATTTTCAAATCAAAATTCAGAGTTTAATTTCTGTGACTATTAATTGTATACGACGAATCGGTTTTAATTTTTGCGTTAAATTGAGGGTTAGAGCGAAATATTGGTTCAGAGAGAGAGAGAGAGAGAGAGAGAGAGAGAGAGAGAGAGAGAGAGAGAGAGAGAGAGAGAGAGAGAGAGAGAGAGAGAGAGAGAGAGAGAGAGAGAGAGAACAAGTCGGTTAATTAATGTAACTCTAGTTCTTCGTGACTTGAATTGTACATCTGGTTTTTTTTTTTATTTATTTATTTTTTTCCATTTTTTTTTTTTTTTTCACACCAAAGCGAGAAAAGTAATTAAGTGTAAAATAATTTGTCAGTGTTATGAAGGATTATTATTATTATTATTATTATTATTATTATCATTATTATTATTATCATCATTATTATTATTATTATTATTATTATTGTTGTTGAGATGAAGAAATACAAGGAAAGTAAAGAAAAATAGATTATCTCTCTCTCCTCACTCCCCCTCCCCAACACACACACACACACACACACACACACACACACACACACACACACACACACATTTAATACAGGCAAACACCAGTCATCACATTTTACAAGTTCGTGTTTAGTTTCATCTGTGAGTGAAATATTTACACTAAGTCAACATGAAGGGGAGGAAGGAGGTGAGGGAGTCAGGTCATTCTCTGTCATAACTCACACCTTCACAAACATGACAGGTGGAAGGAGGAGAAGGGAGTGGAGGAAGCCTTAGGTGGAGCTGGAGGGAAGATGAGATGGAATAGTAAGATGGGAGAGAAAGAGAGATAGGGAAGGATGGAAAGTGAGTGGGATTGAAACCTTGCTCGCTCTCTCTCTCTCTCTCTCTCTCTCTCTCTCTCTCTCTCTCTCTCTCTCTCTCTCTCTCTCTCTCTCTCTCTCTCTCTCTCTCTCTCTTTCTCTCTTGCTCTATTTTTTTTCTGGTTTTTCCATATCACATTTTGTCTGTCAGTCATTCAATCACATGCACACACAGGCAATCACACACACACACACACACACACACACACACACACACACACACACACACACACACACACACACACACACACACACACACACACACACACACACTCAATCAGTCAATCAACCAATTACTTTTTCCATTCACACATTCCTTCCTTTTCACTCTCTCTCTCACTCTCTCTCTCTCTCTCTCTCTCTCTCTCTCTCTCTCTCTCTCTCTCTCTCTCTCTCTCTCTCTCTCTCTCTCTCGCTCTCTCGCAAACAGATAAACACTTTCTAAAGGTAATCTTACAACGTTGTCTGTTTGTTTTCGTGTTCGTGTTCCGCACATTAAGAGGAAAAAGGACTCTTGCCTATATTTCTTAGCCTTGACTCTAAAATATTCTGGAAAGGCGAGTTTTGAGTAGGCGTGTGACTGACCGTGTGGGTGTGTGTGTGTGTCGGGGAGGTTAGGTGGGAAGGGAAGCTGTAGGAGGAGGAGAAGAAAGAGGAGGAGGAGGAGGAAGAAGTGTAGGTAGTGGAAGAAAAGGTTAGAATAGAAGAAATAAAGGTCAAGGTAATAATTGATTGGTTTATAAAAGAGGAGACGTGTAGGAGGAGGAGGAGGAGAATATAGGAATACAAAGGAAGAACAAACAGCAGCAGACCTTATGACCCTTATGAGATTGTTTGTGATGAAGTGAGAGATATATGAAAGTAAAGTCGAAGGCTCCTCCCCACCAACCTCTCCCTTCACCCTCGTCTGCTGGGAGCGTTGAAGGAGGAGGAAGAGGAGGAGGAGGAGGAGGAGGAGGAGGAGGAGGAGGAGGAGGATGATAAAAAAGTAGAAAAACAATTTGATAATGATGATGAAGAAATAATGAGATAATTACAATAGAAAATAATGATAATAATGTTGATAAAAATAGCAATAATGATAATAATAATAATAATAATAATAAAGATAATAATAACAACAACAACAATAATAATAATAAGATGAAGAAAGAAAAAAAAAGGGACAACAAGAAGAAAGAAAACAAAAACATAATCATAGAACAAAGAATAAAAGAAAAAAAGAAAGAAAGAAGAAAGAGACGAATTGAATAAAAGATAAAAGAAGGAAAAACGAAGCCGAAGAACATGATACAACTTAAGGAAACAAGATAAAGAAGAAAATAAAACATACGTAGATAATATGAAGTAATCGAAGGAACAAAGGAGAGAGAGAGAGAGAGAGAGAGAGAGAGAGAGAGAGAGAGAGAGAGAGAGAGAGAGAGAGAGAGAGAGAGAGAGAGAGAGAGAGAGAATGAAATATACAACAATAATAATAATAGCATTTAACCGAAGAAACAAAAAATAATTATATATAAATACATAGCAATTCAGACCATAAATAGCCAAGGGTCCAAACAAACAAAAGTAAACATTATCTAAAGTAAACAAATACAAACAGAAGTTGATGTAGTCAGAAACAAACACAGTCAAACAGCCATCAATACACTGAGGCATTTAGTCTTAGAACTTGTTGGAGGTGTTAGTGGTCAAATTTGTGTTTAAAAATATTAATTGTGTTACTTATTCTATTATTTACTTCCATCTTCTCTAATTAAAAGGTGTATTTTTATTCCACATTATAACGAAATCACTGTGAAGAAGAATTTAAGGTGATCTAACTGCATATATGTGGATCTGTTTTATAATATTCTGTTACTTTTTGTTCGTAATAAGACATCAATTAAAATGGTTTGCATCATTACTGCTGATGTTTCCCCGGAGCTGACGTGGTATTGAAGACTGCAGGGAAGTGTTTTTCATAATTCTCTCCATGTTCTTGTGTTCAGGTTACCAGCGGTGTTCTTTAATGGCCAAATATAACTCTTAGGATATTATTCTTATTAGTAATGTATTGCAAAACTAAAAAAAAGACATTATTATCGTACTTGATATTTTGGTCCGATATTTAATGATATTTTGATTGTCTATATATTTTTTCTAATCGTAGTTTAAATCCTACGTTTATATAACCTATTTTTCACCCAAAGCGGCCATTCGATTTTATTATTAAACCAAGAATGAATGATTTTATTGTTATGTCTTTTCACCCAGTACGGGATGAAATGACGTTATTGTGTTAGTTGAGTTTTGAAATATAACTCCACTTCATCATTTCCCAAAGTTGTTTCTGGTAACTTGAAATGTGATAATGAGCGTCTGACATTTCCAAAATTAACTCTTCTATAATTTGACACTAAGGCCATGTTTTCAGAATCAAATCTTTTATAATTTAACACTAAGATCTTGTTTTGATATTGACTTGTACTAATGTATGAACACAACACCAAAGATATCCATTGATGAGGGAATCGTAAAATGAAAACAAGAATGTATTTTAATCACGTTCACTCTAATACTAATTGGCTCAGGAGGTTATCTTCAAAAAAACTCTAATATTCTTTGTGACTGATCGAACACTTACACAGTACACGTAAATATCACAACCGGATCCAACCGTCACACCACACACACCGTAACACCACCACTCACTCCTCTTGATACGATAGTTAACAAAGAAAACAAATCCTTTAATCCTGTAGTCAGATGCTAGGTGTTGTTTGTCTGTCTATATGAATGCTTCAGTTATTACTATGATATTGATATTTTTAATCACCATAACTGTACTTTTGAATTAATCTGTTTAATTATTTTTCGGCTGAAACTTATAATTTAAATACTTTGGACGAGAGAGAGAGAGAGAGAGAGAGAGAGAGAGAGAGAGAGAGAGAGAGAGAGAGAGAGAGAGAGAGAGAGAGAGAGAGAGAGAGAGAGAGAGAGAGAGAGATTGCAGGAAGGAAAGGCAACATTTATTTTAAGTTTTTGTCGTGGAATTTTGCTTATAATTGAAGCTGTCGTGAAGCATTCCATGAAGCAGTGCCTCGGAGCTTCGTCTTCTTCACTGAACCTTATCCAATGCCAAGGAAATTGTGGAAAACTTTTATAAACTTTTTTTTCGTTGTCATTTGTTTGTTTGTTATTGTTTGTTGTTGTTTGTAACTTTTTGGCTTGTTATCTATAATGAATTTTGTGTCTTATCGTATGTGTGTGTGTGTGTGTGTGTGTGTGTGTGTGTGTGTGTGTGTGTGTGTGTGTGTGTGTGTGTGTGTGTGTGTGTGCGCGACAGGCTGACTGACTAACTTATTTCTCCCATTCAGAATTACGATTAAAATTATCATATTTATTCTTATTGTCATTATCTTTCATTATTTCTTCGTAAACTATTGATAAAAACGCAGAAGGCAGAAGGCGGAAGGCGGGAGGCGAGGCGAGGCGAGGCAGGTTTAAGGGAAGGGAAGGAAGGCAGTTCTATGTTCGTTATTACTCACTGAATTTTTTTTGTATTAACGCTTGAGATCATTACCGTAAATAGGAAGTAGTGTTATTGGTCTGCTACTTGCTCTACTCTACTGGAAACTCACTCTCTCTCTCTCTCTCTCTCTCTCTCTCTCTCTCTCTCTCTCTCTCT
>JAPQNM010000029.1:2417906-2430406 GCA_029783475.1 Metacarcinus magister | reverse complement strand
AGAGTGTAGCCAGTAGTTACAACGAAGAGGGAATATTGCTGCGTCCCACAGTACTCCTCTGACTAACGTGTGCTGAATGTGTTGTCAGTTTTATAGGAATGAATTATATAAAGGTAATATTATGGTTGTTGCTACTACTACTACTACTACTACTACTACTACTACTACTACTACTACTACTACTACTACTACTACTACTACTACTACAGTAACGTATATTAATGCTTCCGAGAGAGAGAGAGAGAGAGAGAGAGAGAGAGAGAGAGAGAGAGAGAGAGAGAGAGAGAGAGAGAGAGAGAGAGAGAGAGAGAGCAGAGAGCAGTAGAGATTAAAAGCAAAGTATGCAAAGGAAGTAGTAACAGGGAAGAAGGAAAAAAGGCAAAGCGAGGGAAGTAAAGGAAGGGAGAGAAGGAATGAGAACAGAGGAAGAGGAGGAGGAGGAGGAGGAGGAGGAGGAGGAGATGCAAACAGAAAAAGGAAAAACAGAGAGAGAGAGAGAGAGAGAGAGAGAGAGAGAGAGAGAGAGAGAGAGAGAGAGAGAGAGAGAGAGAGAGAGAGAGAGAGAGAGAGAGCAGGATGATTTATTATGTATAGAGAAATAGAAAAAAAAAGACAAAGACAAAATCTATTAAAAAAAAACTTAAGAGAACAATGAGACTCAAAAAAAAATAAATAATTCGACTGCAAATATAATGAAAAGAAAAAGAAAAGGAAAAAGTAAAAGGAATAGTAAATGAGAGAGAATAATAGATGAACAAATAAGAGTAGACATAAAAAATAAAGAGAGGGAATAAAAAAAAAAAAAGACATACATAAAGAAAATAAATGAAAGGGGAAAATGATAAAGAGTGAAGGAAGAAATTACTGAGGAATATGAATGAGGGAAGAAGGGAGGAAAGGTTGATGAGAGAAGGAACCAGACGAATGGAGGGAAACAGAGGGAAATAGAAGGGAAAAAATGAGAAATGAAAGAGGGAGAGAGAGAGAGAGAGAGAGAGAGAGAGAGAGAGAGAGAGAGAGAGAGAGAGAGAGAGAGAGAGAGAGAGAGAGAGAGAGAGAGGACAAGGGATCTCAAACACCTGGTGAATATAGAGTTTAAACCTTCCAGACTCTTAATTACAGGTGTCAATACTCATCTAGGTATCGAGACCCACAACTCTTCAGCTAAAGGTGGACGGCAAAAAATTATTATTATTGGTATCACTGCATTATTTACTATTAGCATTACAAATAACAGTAACAACGTAACACTGAACATTCTTTTGTTATACTTAGTCACACCTGTAGAGTTTATAGCGAATTAAGACGAAGAAATAAGATGAAAGGGACAAGACGAGGTGAAGAAGAAAAAAATGAAGAAATGCAAGCGAGGAAAAATAAAACAAAAAAATACACGAAAAGAAGTCAAGCAAATTTAGGACAACACAAAAGAAAATGAAACACGAGAAAACGAGGAAGGGAAAAAAATATACGTAGTGAAAGAGAATGAGAAAGGAAAGAATGAGGAAAATGAAGAGGAGAAAGAGGACGAGGATGAAGGCGAGGAGAGGAGAAAAATATGTAGTGGAAAGAGGGAGCAAGGAGAGGATGACGTAAGTAAGTAAGTAAGGAGGAGGAGGAGGAGGAGGAGGAGGAACATATAGGAACATATAGGAAGAACAAACAACAACAGGTACATCAGGATGAACTTACTCAAAGTTTGCTACGTTAACGGATAGTATTTTAGTTGTGGATTGGCTTCTAAATATTTGTCAAGTCTATTTTTGAACGTAGTAATTGTTTTACTGTCGACGACATTGGCGGGCAGGGAGTTCCAAACGTTAACGATCCGATTGAAAAAGAAGTGCTTGGCTTTGTTTGATGTGAATCTTTTACCAGTAATCTTAAAAGAATGATGTCTTCTTGTTATATTTGATCAATCAAAAGTAATGTAATCTTCTGTATTGATATTATCGAATCCTTTGATTATCTTGAACATTTCAATGAAATCCCCTCGCATCCTTCGTTTCGGTGGTAATGGCAGGTTAAACATAACTTATTGCCAGTATTAACCCTTACACTGCCGAGGTCTTTTCTAAGTGTTCGATTTATAGATTTAAAAAAAAATTATGATTTATTCAAATTTTTCTTATTAATGATAAAAATAAATATTAATGATAAAAATAAATATTAATGATAAAAATAAATAATAATGATAAAAATAAATAATAATGATAAAAATAAATATTAATGATAAAAATAAATATTAATGATAAAAATAAATATTAATGATAAAAATAAATATCAATGATAAAAATAAATATCAATGATAAAAATAAATATTAATGATAAAAATAAATATAAATGATAAAAATAAATATTAATGATAAAAAATAGTAATAATGATTAAAATAAATAATAATGATAAAAAATAAATATTAATGATAAAAATAAATATTAATGATAAAAATAAATAATAATGATAAAAATAAATATTAATGATAAAAATAAATATTAATGATAAAAATAAATATTAATGATAAAAATAAATATTGGCGCTAATTGGTCCACTGAAGACTATTTAAGAAGGAAGACACAAAGGAGGGGGAGAATATTATGATTTTGCTGTAGGAGTTTGGAGAGAGGGAGAGAGAGAGAGAGAGAGAGAGAGAGAGAGAGAGAGAGAGAGAGAGAGAGAGAGAGAGAGAGAGAGAGAGAGAGAGAGAGAGAGAGAGAGAGAGAGAGAGAGCGCGATAGAGATAGAGAGAATAAATAGTTTTAGGCGTATCACACATGCGTATATAGTGTTTAATATTATAGTAATGATGAAACTGAGTCCAGATTCGTGTTCAGTTTGACTGAAAACCTTTAGGTACAAATTTTCATGAAATTCTGAGGTGTGGAAATTTTTCACGAAATTTTCAAGGGTGTCACCTTAGAATTTTTTCATGAAATCATGTTTTTCAAAATAACTCGAAAAGTATGAGGTTTACGTAAAAAACATTCGTAATAGTAAATATAGAGCAGGAGACGCCCGTTCCTTTGAGCTTTACTAGAATGTAATTGGAATGTAAGTAATGGAGATATTGATATATTTGTATTTTACACGAAACTTCTACTTAATTACATTTTTCTCCTAAACCAAAAGAGTAATTTACAAACGGATGAGACCATCAGATAGAACTTGTCAAGCTGAACAACTTTATTTCTATACATCTTTGTTGTAGGACTAATACTTTACTTGTAAAATGACTAAACTATTTTGGACTCAAATTCTGGTGAAAATCTTCGGGCCAAAAATTTAACGAATCCATTTTCATCACAAATCCACGAAAACTTATATTGAAGTTAAAGGTTTTGAAATTAATAATAATACATGTTAAGGAAGTGTTGCTGTTGGAGTAAATAAATATTAATAATTATAATAATAGATATTAATGATAAAAATAAATATTAATGATAAAAATATATATTAATGATAAAAATATATATTAATGATAAAAATAAATATTAATGATAAAAATAAATATTGGAGCTAATTGGTCCACTGAAGACTATTTAAGAAGGAAGACACAAAGGAGGAGGAGGAGGAGGAGGAGGAGGAGGAGGAGGAGGAGGGGAGGGGGAGGGGGAGGAGGGGGAGAATATTATGATTTTGCTGTAGGAGTTTGGAGAGAGAGAGAGAGAGAGAGAGAGAGAGAGAGAGAGAGAGAGAGAGAGAGAGAGAGAGAGAGAGAGAGAGAGCGCGATAGAGATAGAGAGAATAAATAGTTTTAGGCGTATCACACATGCGTATATAGTGTTTAATATTATAGTAATGATGAAACTTGAAGTTAAAGGTTTTGAAATTAATAATAATACATGTTAAGGAAGTGTTGCTGTTGGAGTAAATAAATATTAATAATTATAATAATAAATATTAATGATAAAAATAAATATTAATGATAAAAATATATATTAATGATAAAAATATATATTAATGATAAAAATATATATCAATGATAAAAATAAATATTAATGATAAAAATAAATATTAATGATAAAAATAAATATTAATGATAAAAATAAATATTAATGATAAAAATAAATATTAATGATAAAAATAAATATTAATGATAAAAATAAATATTAATGATAAAAATATATATTAATGATAAAAATAAATATTAATGCTAAAAATAAATATTAATGATAAAAATAAATATTAATGATAAAAATATATATTAATGATAAAAATATATATTAATGATAAAAATAAATATTAATGATAAAAATATATATTAATGATAAAAATAAATATTAATGATAAAAATAAATATTAATGATAAAAATATATATTAATGATAAAAATATATATTAATGATAAAAATAAATAATAATGATATAAATAAATGTTAATGATAAAAATATATATTAATGATAAAAATATATATTAATGATAAAAATATATATTAATGATAAAAATATATATTAATGATAAAAATAAATATTATTGATAAAAATATATATTAATGATAAAAATATATATTAATGATAAAAATATATATTAATGAAAAAAATAAATATTAATGATAAAAATATATATTAATGATAAAAATAAATATTAATGATAAAAATATATATTAATGATAAAAATACATATTAATGATAAAAATATATATTAATGATAAAAATAAATATTAATGATAAAAATAAATATTAATGATAAAAATATATATTAATGATAAAAATATATATTAATGATAAAAATATATATTAATGATAAAAATAAATATTAATGATAAAAATAAATATTAATGATAAAAATATATAATTATGATGAAAATATATATTAATGATAAAAAATAAATATTAATGATAAAAATAAATATTAATGATAAAAATATATATTAATGATAAAAATATATATTAATGATAAAAATAAATATTAATGATAAAAATAAATATTAATGATAAAAATAAATATTAATGATAAAAATATATATTTATGATAAAATATAAATATTAATGATAAAAATAAATATTAATGATAAAAATAAATATTAATGATAAAAATAAATATTAATGATAAAAATATATATTAATGATAAAAATATATATTAATGATTAAAATAAATATTAATGATAAAAATAAATATTAATGATAAAAATATATATTAATGATAAAAATATATATTAATGATAAAAATATATATTAATGATAAAAATAAATATTAATGATAAAAATAAATATTAATGATAAAAATATATAATTATGATAAAAATATATATTAATGATAAAAAATAAATATTAATGATAAAAATAAATATTAATGATAAAAATATATATTAATGATAAAAATAAATATTAATGATAAAAATATATATTAATGATAAAAATATATATTAATGATAAAAATATATATTAATGATAAAAATAAATATTAATGATAAAAATAAATATTAATGATAAAAATATATATTAATGATAAAAATATATATTAATGATAAAAATATATATTAATGATAAAAATAAATATTAATGATAAAAATAAATATTAATGATAAAAATATATAATTATGATAAAAATATATATTAATGATAAAAAATAAATATTAATGATAAAAATAAATATTAATGATAAAAATATATATTAATGATAAAAATATATATTAATGATAAAAATATATATTAATGATAAAAATATATATTAATGATAAAAATAAATATTAATGATAAAATTATATATTAATGATTAAAATATATATTGATGATAAAAATAAATATTAATGATAAAAATATATATTAATGATAAAAATATATATTAATGATAAAAATATATATTAATGATAAAAATATATATTAATGATAAAAATAAATATTAATGATAAAAATAAATATTAATGATAAAAATAAATATTAATGATAAAAATATATATTAATGATAAAAATATATATTAATGATAAAAATATATATTAATGATAAAAATAAATATTAATGATAAAAATAAATATTAATGATAAAAATATATATTAATGATAAAAATATATATTAATGATAAAAATAAATATTAATGATAAAAATATATATTAATGATAAAAATATATATTAATGATAAAAATAAATATTAATGATAAAAATAAATATTAATGATAAAAATAAATATTAATGATAAAAATATATATTAATGATAAAAATACATATTAATGATAAAAATATATATTAATGATAAAAATAAATATTAATGATAAAAATAAATATTAATGATAAAAATATATATTAATGATAAAAATATATATTAATGATAAAAATATATATTAATGATAAAAATAAATATTAATGATAAAAATAAATATTAATGATAAAAATATATATTAATGATGAAAATATATATTAATGATAAAAAATAAATATTAATGATAAAAATAAATATTAATGATAAAAATAAATATTAATGATAAAAATATATATTAATGATAAAATATAAATATTAATGATAAAAATAAATATTAATGATAAAAATAAATATTAATGATAAAAATAAATATTAATGATAAAAATATATATTAATGATAAAAATATATTAATGATAAAATAAATATTAATGATAAAAATAAATATTAATGATAAAAATATATATTAATGATAAAAATATATATTAATGATAAAAATATATATTAATGATAAAAATAAATATTAATGATAAAAATAAATATTAATGATAAAAATATATAATTATGATAAAAATATATATTAATGATAAAAATAAATATTAATGATAAAAATAAATATTAATGATAAAAATATATATTAATGATAAAAAATAAATATTAATGATAAAAATATATATTAATGATAAAAATATATATTAATGATAAAAATATATATTAATGATAAAAATAAATATTATTGATAAAAATAAATATTAATGATAAAAATATATATTAATGATAAAAATATATATTAATGATAAAAATATATATTAATGATAAAAATAAATATTAATGATAAAAATAAATATTAATGATAAAAATATATAATTATGATAAAAATATATATTAATGATAAAAAATAAATATTAATGATAAAAATAAATATTAATGATAAAAATATATATTAATGATAAAAATATATATTAATGATAAAAATATATATTAATGATAAAAATAAATATTAATGATAAAAATATATATTAATGATTAAAATATATATTAATGATAAAAATAAATATTAATGATAAAAATATATATTAATGATAAAAATATATATTAATGATAAAAATATATATTAATGATAAAAATATATATTAATGATAAAAATAAATATTAATGATAAAAATAAATATTAATGATAAAAATAAATATTAATGATAAAAATAATATTAATGATAAAAATAATATAATGATAAAAATAAATATTAATGATAAAAATAAATATTAATGATAAAAATATAATATTAATGATAAAAATATATATTAATGATAAAAATAAATATTAATGATAAAATAATATTAATGATAAAAATAAATATTAATGATAAAAATATATATTAATGATAAAAATATATATTAATGATAAAAATAATATTAATGATAAAAATAAATATTAATGATAAAAATATATATTAATGATAAAAAATATATATTAATGATAAAAATATATATTAATGATAAAAATAAATATTAATGATAAAAATATATATTAATGATAAAAAATAATATTAATGATAAAAATAAATATTAATGATAAAAATAAATATTAATGATAAAAATAAATATTAATGATAAAAATAAATATTAATGATAAAAATATATATTAATGATAAAAATATATATTAATGATAAAAATAAATATTAATGATAAAAATAAATATTAATGATAAAAATATATATTAATGATAAAAATATATATTAATGATAAAAATAAATATTAATGATAAAAATATATATTAATGATAAAAATATATATTAATGATAAAAATATATATTAATGATAAAAATAAATATTAATGATAAAAATAAATATTAATGATAAAAATAAATATAATGATAAAAATAAATATTAATGATAAAAATATATATTAATGATAAAAATATATATTAATGATAAAAATAAATATTAATGATAAAAATATATATTAATGATAAAAATATATATAATGATAAAATAAATATTAATGATAAAAATAAATATTAATGATAAAAATATATATTAATGATAAAAATATATATTAATGATAAAAATATATATAATGATAAAAATATATATTAATGATAAAAATATATATTAATGATAAAAATAAATATTAATGATAAAAATATATATTAATGATAAAAATATATATTAATGATAAAAATATATATTAATGATAAAAATAAATATTAATGATAAAAATATATATTAATGATAAAAATATATATTAATGATAAAAATAAATATTAATGATAAAAATAATATTAATGATAAAAATATATATTAATGATAAAAATAAATATTAATGATAAAAATATATATTAATGATAAAAATATATATTAATGATAAAAATAAATATTAATGATAAAAATATATATTAATGATAAAAATAAATATTAATGATAAAAATATATATTAATGATAAAAATATATATTAATGATAAAAATATATATTAATGATAAAAATAAATATTAATGATAAAAATAAATATTAATGATAAAAATAAATATTAATGATAAAAATATATATTAATGATAAAAATATATATTAATGATAAAAATAAATATTAATGATAAAAATATATATTAATGATAAAAATAAATATTAATGATAAAAATAAATATTAATGATAAAAATAAATATTAATGATAAAAATAAATATTAATGATAAAAATATATATTAATGATAAAAATATATATTAATGATAAAAATAAATATTAATGATAAAAATAAATATTAATGATAAAAATATATATTAATGATAAAAATATATATTAATGATAAAAATATATATTAATGATAAAAATATATATTAATGATAAAAATAAATATTAATGATAAAAATAAATATTAATGATAAAAATAAATAATAATGATAAAAATAAATATTAATGATAAAAATATATATTAATGATAAAAATATATATTAATGATAAAAATATATATTAATGATAAAAATAAATATTAATGATAAAAATAAAGATTAATGATAAAAATATATATTAATGATAAAAATATATATTAATGATAAAAATATATATTAATGATAAAAATAAATATTAATGATAAAAATAAATATTAATGATAAAAATATATATTAATGATAAAAATATATATTAATGATAAAAATAAATATTAATGATAAAAATAAATATTAATGATAAAAATATATATTAATGATAAAAATATATATTAATGATAAAAATATATATTAATGATAAAAATATATATTAATGATAAAAAATAAATATTAATGATAAAAATAAATATTAATGATAAAAATAAATATTAATGATAAAAATATATATTAATGATAAAAATATATATTAATGATAAAAATAAATATTAATGATAAAAATATATATTAATGATAAAATATATAATGATAAAAATAAATATTAATGATAAAAATAAATATTAATGATAAAAATATATATTAATGATAAAAATATATATTAATGATAAAAATAAATATTAATGATAAAAATAAAGATTAATGATAAAAATATATATTAATGATAAAAATATATATTAATGATAAAAATATATATTAATGATAAAAATAAATATTAATGATAAAAATAAATATTAATGATAAAAATATATATTATGATAAAAATATATATTAATGATAAAAATAAATATTAATGATAAAAATAAATATTAATGATAAAAATATATATTAATGATAAAAATATATATTAATGATAAAAATATATATTAATGATAAAAATATATATTAATGATAAAAAATAAATATTAATGATAAAAATAAATATTAATGATAAAAATAAATAATAATGATAAAAATAAATATTAATGATAAAAATAATATTAATGATAAAAATATATATTAATGATAAAAATATATATTAATGATAAAAATATATATTAATGATAAAAATATATATTAATGATAAAAATAAATATTAATGATAAAAATATATATTAATGATAAAAATATATATTGATGATAAAAATAAATATTAATGATAAAAATATATATTAATGATAAAAATATATATTAATGATAAAAATATATATTAATGATAAAAATATAAATAAATGATAAAAATATATATTAATGATAAAAATATATATTAATGATAAAAATAAATATTAATGATAAAAATATATATTAATGATAAAAATATATATTAATGATAAAAATATATATTAATGATAAAAATAAATATTAATGATAAAAATATATTTAATGATAAAAATATATATTAATGATAAAAATAAATATTAATGATAAAAAATATATATTAATGATAAAAATATATATTAATGATAAAAATAAATATTAATGATAAAAATATATATTAATGATAAAAATATATATTAATGATAAAAATAAATATTAATGATAAAAATATATATTAATGATAAAAATAAATATTAATGATAAAAATATATATTAATGATAAAAATATATATTAATGATAAAAATAAATATTAATGATAAAAATATATATTAATGATAAAAATATATATTAATGATAAAAAATAAATATTAATGATAAAAATAAATATTAATGATAAAAATATATATTAATGATAAAAATATATATTAATGATAAAAATATATATTAATGATAAAAATATATATTAATGATAAAAATATATATTAATGATAAAAATAAATATTAGTGATGAAAATATATATTAATGATTAAAATATATATTGATGATAAAAATAAATATTAATGATAAAAATATATATTAATGATAAAAATATATATTAATGATAAAATTAAATATTAATGATAAAAATAAATATTAATGATAAAAATAAATATTAATGATAAAAATATATATTAATGATAAAAATAAATATTAATGATAAAAATAAATATTGGCGCTAATTGGTCCACTGAAGACTATTTAAGAAGGAAGACACAAAGGAGGAGGAGGAGGAGGAGGAGGCGGAGGAGGAGGGGGAGGGGGAGGAGGGGGAGAATATTATGATTTTGCTGTAGGAGTTTGGAGAGAGGGAGAGAGAGAGAGAGAGAGAGAGAGAGAGAGAGAGAGAGAGAGAGAGAGAGAGAGAGAGAGAGAGCGATAGAGATAGAGAGAATAAATAGTTTTAGGCGTATCACACATGCGTATATAGTGTTTAATATTATAGTAATGATGAAACTGAGTCCAGATTCGCTTTCAGTTTGACTGATAACCCTTAGGTACAAATTTTCATGAAATTTTGAGGTGTGGAAATTTTTCACGAAATTTTCAAGGGTGTCACCTTAGAATTTTTTCATGAAATCATGTTTTTCAAAATAACTCGAAAAGTATGAGGTTTACGTAAAAAACATTCTTAATAGTAAATATAGAGCATGAGATGACCGTTCCTTTGAGCTTTACTAGAATGTAATTGGAATGTAAGAAATGGAGATATTGATATATTTGTATTTTACACGAAACTTCTACTTAATTACATTTTCCTCCTAAACCAAAAGAGTACTTTACAAACGGATGACACCATCAGATAGAACTTGTCAAGCTGAACAACTTTGTTTCTATACATCTTTGTTGTAGGACTAATACTTTACTTGTAAAATGACTAAACTATTTTGGACTCAAATTCTGGTGGAAATCTTCGTGCCAAAAATTTCACGAATCCATTTTCATCACAAATCCACGAAAACTTATATTGAAGTTAAAGGTTTTGAAATTAATAATAATACATGTTAAGGAAGTGTTGCTGTTGGAGTAAATAAATATTAATAATTATAATAATAAATATTAATGATAAAAATAAATATTAATGATAAAAATATATATTAATGATAAAAATATATATTAATGATAAAAATATATATTAATGATAAAAATAAATATTAATGATAAAAATAAATATTAATGATATAAATAAATATTAATGATAAAAATATATATTAATGATAAAAAATAAATATTTTGATGATAAAAATAAATATTAATGATAAAAATATATATTAATGATAAAAATAAATATTAATGATAAAAATATATTTTAATGATAAAAATAAATATTAATGATAAAAAATATATATTAATGATAAAAATATATACTAATGATAAAAAATAAATATTAATGATAAAAATATATATTAATGATAAAAATATATATTAAAAATAAAAATAAATATTAATGATAAAAATATATATTAATGATAAAAATAAATATTAATGATAAAAATAAATATTAATGATAAAAATATATATTAATATTAAAAATATATATTAATGATAAAAATATATATTAATGAAAAAAAAATAAATATTAATGATAAAAATATATATTAATGATAAACATAAATATTAATGATAAAAATAAATATTAATGATAAAAATAAATAA
>JAPQNM010000029.1:2410406-2415406 GCA_029783475.1 Metacarcinus magister | reverse complement strand
TGCATGACATTCCTCGAGTATTTTTCTCCTCTTTTCCTTCCCCTCTTCCTCCTCCTCCTCCTCCTCCTCTTCCTCCTACTCCTCCTCCTCCTCCTACTACTACTACTACTACTACTACTACTACTACTGCTACAGAGAGTCCTAACAACCTGTCTCCTTCCCCTCCTTCTTCTCCTTCACCTTCTCTCCCTCCTTCTCCTATTTTCTCCTCCTCCTTCTTTCACTTCTTTTTTTCTATTTTTCCTTCTCTTTTTTCCTTCCTACATCTCGTTTTTTCTTTTATTTCTTCTCTCTCTTTTTTTTTTTATTTCCCATTTACAACCTTTTTCTCTTCTTCCAATTTACTCTTTCTCTCCCTGCCTATCATTCTTTCTCTCAGTCTTTTCTTACTTTTCCTCCTCCTCCTCCTCCTCCTCCTCCTCCTCCTCCTCCTCCTCCTCCTCCTCCTCCTCTTTAATATAACGTTCACAAGGAAAATGATTCTAGTAATTAATCTCCTACATCTCACCTCACCTTCATACTCTCATCTCTCTCTCTCTCTCTCTCTCTCTCTCTCTTTCTCTTTCTCTTTCTACTACTACTACTACTACAATGGTCTAGTTTCAGCATCTATCATAATCTCCTTCTAATTATCAAGTAAAGTCAATTAGAGTCAATTATCTCTAAATTATCTCTAAATTATCTCTAAATATAGCGGATATAACTCCTTCAATTCTAGTCTATGTTGCAAAGTGTTACTACTACTACCACCACCACCACCACCACTACTACTACTACTACTACTACTACTACTACTATACTACTACTACTACTACTACTACTACTACTACTACTACTACTTCTGGCAACAATACAACAATAATAATAATAACAAATACCTTTAACTTGACGTATATTATTTTCTCGTAAGCCGTCCGTGGTAGCATTACGTCAAGTTTTGAGCCCAAGCCAGGAGAGGACCAGAGAGAGAGAAAATTAAAGAGAGGGAAAAAAAAAAAGAGAGAGAGAGAGAAAAAAAAGAGAAAAAAAAAACCATATAAATATCAATGTTTTTTTTTCCAGATTAAACGACGAAACTTTACGAGACACGAATGTAAGAGAGAGAGAGAGAGAGAGAGAGAGAGAGAGAGAGAGAGAGAGAGAGAGAGAGAGAGAGAGAGAGAGAGAGAGAGAGAGAGAGAGAGAGAGAGAGTTTCAGATATAGCGTCTGTGTCGATTTATTGTGTTTTAACTTATATTTAAATGGTTTTATTTTTGGTGTTAGCGGACTGGAAGGAAAGGAGGGAGGAGGAGGAGGAGGAGGAGGAGGAGGAGGAGGAGGAGGAGGAGGAGGAGGAGGAGGAGGAGGAGTAAAACGAGTGAAGAATGGAAGGAAGGAAGGAAAGAAAACGAAATTAAATGAAAACTACCTTATACAATGTCTCTCTCTCTATTTTTTTTCTCTCACTTTCTCACAAAACAGAATACAACTAAAAAAAAAAATATTGTTGTTGACACATATTGAAGTCTGAGAAAGGGAATAGATAAATAATAATAGGAGTAAGAAATATATTGTTTTTTAATTATATACAGCTTGATAACAATTCCTGGTTTTCTTATTTGATGTAAACTTGTACCTAGATAAATATTGGTCTATAGGTGGTCACGTGGATCTCTAAGTCAGAACTATATACTATTGTTTTAGAAAAGAAAGTTTGTATATAATATGTAAACTTTTTATTTATTTTGTGTGAGGAACTGCACTTGCCTCGTCTTCCCCTAATTAGTGGTTGAACTACCACTCTCGTCTGCCAGTGCTTGTTCACCAGCTTTCCCCGCCACTACTTATCCACGCCACCAGCTTGGAGGAGGACAGAACGCCTCAGCTCTCACACCTGACAACACCTCACCACCTGCTGCTGGTTCTCAACATTCCGAAGGCATTTCTGGAGACTTGAGTTCCCTTCCAGTGTGCCCTTCAACTGTACCTACACCATTCCACCCTCCCTGCTGTCTGAGGAGCAATCTACGTTACCGAGTTTTGCTGTCACGCATCTCACCCTCAAAACAGCTGTACAGGGAGTTATTTGGGTGCCATACCCCTGCTCTGGTAATTGTTTACGAGCAGTTCGTCGTTGGTGATTTATTTTGGCTTCTAGCTTATTGTTTGCTATTTGTGTGTGTGTAAATATATTCGGGGTATCATACTCCATGATTTTTCTTCCCCACAACTCTATAAAAAGATAATATTAATTGGTAGTCACCTCGGCCCTGACATTTTAATACTGGATTAGTTTTGTTTAATTGCAATGTGATGATCTGAATAGTAGTGCAGCCTAGTAACGTGCCACCCACAAGCACACCCCTGCCACCCCTGCCACCCCTGCCACCCCTTCCACCCCTGCCACCCCGACTGTTCCTCTGTTCCTAAAGTTTCCGTTTCACCTCATTATTCTTGTGTTGAAACATGCTCTGTACGGTGGTGGTGGTGGTGGTGGTGGTGGTGGTGGTGGTGGTGGTGGTGGTGGTGGTGGTGGTGGTGGTGGTGGTGGTGGTGGTGGTTGAGCTACGGGGTCCACTTATTCAATAAAAAATAGATTAAATTGTGAAAATACATGATCTTTAACTATTTATTTATTTTTATTTTTATTTTATTACTCTATATGCACTCAATTTTTTTTCATTCAATCATGAGATAAATAAATAGTTAATTAATGAAATAAGTCAAGTACGACACTAGTTTTCGAAGCGTAGGAAAGTGTCGTTCAAGTCCGCGTTTGCTCATCACTTGGAGCTGAAACTTGACCGAGGCAGCATCTGTTGAGGTACGTGGAGGGAATTTACACGTGGTTATACATTAAGTAAGTATAATGACTTCAAGGTTAAGGTACCATATTGTAATGTTAAAAAGGTTAATTGAAGTGATGATTAGTGTGTTTAGTGCGAGGGAAGGCGGGTGATAGTGATAATTAGGGATTTATATACAAGATGGCGGCGGGCAGGCAGGCAGGTAATTTTAACACCTTGATTAATAACCTTGTAATCTGTTATTTTGTTATTATTTATGTACTGATTTGTGTGTTAATTAAGGAAGGTGATATAAGGGTGATATAAGTGGTGGTGGTGGTGGTGGTGGTGGTGGTGGTGGTGGTGGTGGTGGTGGTCGCTACGGGGCCACGTGCACGGGTTCCAGAAAATAATAATATTAAATTAAATTATGAAAATAAACTACCTACAACTATTATCTTTTGTGTATATGTTATCAATATATACAAACATTTTATTAAATCATGAACTAAATAATTAATGAAATAAATAAATTAAAATTCACAAGTACGACAATACGTCTTGAGGTACGATTTGTCGCGTCGAATGTTCCGCCATTTTGAAAAATAATTATATATTCTATTTAATCACCAATTCTCGGCGCCATCAAGACATTCACTTGTTTATTAACACCGCCATTATAATCCCGAGTAATTAGTGATCAGATTGAGTGTAGAATATGTGTTGTGAATAATGAATTACCGTAATAATGGAAGCAAGATAAGGTGACCACATTGTGTCATTATGGAAAAGACGCCATGACGACAATTTATCAAAGTAATTATTGACATTATTACACTTTTATTTGTTATTTTATTGGTTTGGTTTAGAAAACAATTAGTGGAGCATTGCAGGATATATATATATATATATATATATATATATATATATATATATATATATATATATATATATATATATATATATACTGCTCCTCCCCTCTCTCTGATTGTTCTTATATTACAGCTGCCGCCATTGGACTACTACTACTACTACTACTCCCACTACTGCTACTACTACTACTACTACTACTACTACTACTAGTACTACTAGTACTAGTACTAGTACTACTACTAGTACTAGTACTAGTACTACTACTACTACTACTACTACTACTACTACTACTACTACTACTACTACTACTACTACTACTACTACTACTACTACTACTACTACTACTACTACTACTACTACTACTACTACTACTACTACAAGGGTCGTTGCGTCACAGCCTGGCATGGGCGTGGAGTCTGTAGCCATTATGCCTCCTGCCCATCCTTGTCTTGGCAGGGGTGGGCGGGGGGCAGAGGGCGGGCAGGGATCCCTCCACACCCTGTCACGTGTGTGTGTGGCGCGGCGCCCCCACCACCCTACCAGAACATCCACCGAGGGAACGCCGCCCCCTTTGGATTATAAGGTAGTTGTGTGTTTCTGTTTGTATGTTTGTAGGTGTGGAGGAAAGACATTTATAGTAAGGTGATTTTTTTTTCTTTCTGAGGTAACTCGCTCGCTTTCTCTCGCTCTTTCTCGCTCTTTTTCGCTCTTTCTCGTTCTCTCTCACTCCCTCCCTCCCTGCCAGCCCTGCCACCTGCTTCTCATTATATATTTTTCATTCCTAATGTTTACGAGACTGCAGTTTGACAATAATCAAATGTCATTTGTATTGGTTCTGTACAGAGAAACCAAACCATTAAGGAACATTTCACAGCACGTGTTACTCTGTGAAGCGTGCGGCGCGTGCTGAACAAATCTGAGGATGATGTTGATGTGTTGCTGCTGCACCACACACACACACACACACACACACACACACACACACACACACACACACACACACACACACACACACACACACACACACACACAACATTCCGGGAAGGCAACGAAACCTAACCAACAGACTGTATATATCATCAAACGTCAACTAGAAGTTATATGACAACTTACAGCAAAACAAGAAAATGTAACCATGCAGGATTACTTGTTGGTGCAGGTTTAAATTGGATGTGACAACGTAGTCATGGCGATGTGAAGGTCCTGTGTTACGGCCGATGCCACGACCACAACTAACACCACGTCAACGCAACCATCGAGTGTTTTGTGCAAACTAATATAAATGATGTAAAGGCTTCACCCCAAGGACACGAGGTGACGTGATCACGTGGGGATGGTGTTCATATCATAGTGTTGGTGAC
>JAPQNM010000029.1:2397906-2405406 GCA_029783475.1 Metacarcinus magister | reverse complement strand
AGTGACAACCTCAGCCACGAGTATTTAATTGAGTTCGAAGTGATCTGGTATCTCTCTCTCTCTCTCTCTCTCTCTCTCTCTCTCTCTCTCTCTCTCTCTCTCTCTCTCTCTCTCTCTCTCTCTCTCTCTCTCTCTCTCTCTCCCCTTCTTCTCCACTTTCGTCATATTCCCTCCAGCATCTCCTCACCACCTCAGATCTTTCCTCCAACTTTCTCTCCACTTCCCCTTCCTCACATTCCCTCTATTTCTCCTCCACTTTCCTCCTCTCTACCCTTCTCTCATTTTCTCTCTACATTTCCATTTTCCTCCCCTTATCTTCCCTCTATTTCACTTTCCTCCTCTTCACTCTTCCCTCAACTTCTCTCTTCCATTTTCCTCCCCTTTTCCCTTCCCTCATTTTCCCTCTACCTCTCCTCCATTTCTCTCCCTTCTGCTCTTCTCCACTTTCCTCCAATACTTATATCTTTTCGGTACTTTTCGGATGGGTTTCGTATCCGTATCCGGCCAAGTAGTGGACATTCCAGTGCTCTGCTTGTGTCCAGTTTGTCTCTCCATACCTCCTCCTTTTCCCTCCATTCCAGACTGTACCTTCAATCCTTCCTCTTTCACTCCAGTTGTATTTTCTTAACCTTTACTCTCCATCTTCCTTCTTCTTCCTTCTTCTTCCTTCTTCCTTCCTTCCTTCTTCCTGCTCCTGACAACCTCTGCGTCTTGTCATCCATCCAAGTAAGACCAGTAAGTGTAATGCAAAAGTTATCTTACCTTCCTTCCTTCCTTCCTTCCTTCCTTCCTTCCTTCCTTCCTTCTCCTTCCTTCCTTCCTCTTCCTGCCAGCGACTCTATAATTGTGGCTCAGAATTGACTTGTTTTCCTGCCAAGACTGACCAGGTAATGTGCCTTTCACCTGTCTCATTAGCGATCGCAGGTGAGGTGGTAGGAGGTGGAGGAAGAAAATACTGAAGCGCTTTTCTCTCTCTCTCTCTCTCTCTCTCTCTCTCTCTCTCTCTCTCTCTCTCTCTCTCTCTCTCTCTCAGTGTAATTCGTTGACCCATTTTAGTGTTTGGCAAATTTACTATAAAATGAAATAATAGTTGTGTTTAGATATATGAAAGTCACCCACGTGTTAGGTTACTACTGATGGTGCGGGAAATAATAATAATAATAATAATGATAATAATAATAATAATGAAAAAAATGATACAAGAATTCTGGTTGTAAAGATTCGTATTATCATGGAATTTATTGGAAAACTCTGGAAAATAATGAGCTTTTCTAAATTTTTCGTGTTATCTTGCCATCTTAACTCTTTGTTTTTGTTTCTATTTTGAGAGACGTAAAATGTGTTCACTTGTTATAAAAATGTAAGATGAATACAGATAAGGAAGGTGATTTGAATTTAATGTTATAAAATTAAATAAAAGTTAACATGACACGCTAGGTTTTGTTATGCATAGTAATACAAGACACACAGTAACACACAGTAACACAACACAGTAACACAACAACACTTAGTAACACAACACACAGTCAAAAAATACACATTAACATAACAATAGAAAGCACACAATAGTAATATAACACACAGTAACATAACACATAGTAGTAACTCAACACAGTAACTACAACACAGTAACACACACAGTACACACACAGTAACACAATCACATACATTCTCGAAATACATTTTTCTCTACAAATTTCGATAGGCTAGATTTTTACTCTCGTATTTTGTTTTATCTTTCCAAACAGAGAGAGAGAGAGAGAGAGAGAGAGAGAGAGAGAGAGAGAGAGAGAGAGAGAGAGAGAGAGAGAGAGAAGAGAGAGAGAGACCTTGTTTATATATATATTTTCATGTTTACAAAAGTAGGGATGAATTTTTGAAGTATTATTTGGAACAGGCTACGGGAACAATATACCTTTTTCCATTAGAGAACAAATTAGTGCAAAACGAAAAAAAAGATGGAGAGCAACACGTAAATAAATAAACAAATAAATAAATGCGTTTCTGTCAAGTTAATATTAAGAGAAAAAAATATCTATCTATCTATCTATCTATCTACTTCTCTATCTCTATCTATCTATCTATTTACCAATCCTCTGTTTTATTTGTATTTATAAAGTAAAACTAAATAAAAGTATTTCAAAGAGCAAATAGAGAAAGGAGAATAGTATTTGCTTTTTATATTCTCTCTCTCTCTCTCTCTCTCTCTCTCTCTCTCTCTCTCTCTCTCTCTCTCTCTCTCTCTCTCTCTCTCTCTCTCTCTCTCTCTCACACACCTTCTTTCTTTCTCTATCTCTCCCTCTTTCTCACGTAACCAATACTCTAGTCTGAGATTTCCTGACGTAGCAAAATTCTGCCCCTTCATCTGATTTGAAGGACCTGAGGCAGTGGGCAGCGCGGCCTCACAGAATATTGGAAACTGTTAATGAATTGTACTGAGGGAACGAGCTGGAGGTAGTGGCGGTGGTGGTGGTGGTGGCGTGGTGGTGGTGGTGATGATGGTGATGGTGGTAGGTGTGTAGAGAGAGAGGGAGGGAGGAAAGTGGTGGTAGTGATGGTGGTGTTGATAGTGGTGATAGAGAGAGAGAGAGAGAGAGAGAGAGAGAGAGAGAGAGAGAGAGAGAGAGAGAGAGAGAGAAAAGAGAAAGAGAGAGAGAAAGAGAGAGAGAGAGAGAGATGTAAAGTTAACAAAAAAAGAGTTAGTCAGAGCCATGATATTTAAAAATGAGTTTTGCATAACTGAATGGCTTAGCGGTGCCGTGTTGCAATACAGGAAGGTTGAATGTCGTGTCCAGACCTGAAGGAGAAACGTACGTAAAGCTATTTCTCTTTTTCTATCTGTCTTTCTTTTTTTTTATTATTATTTTTTGTTTTACTCTATCTTTCTTTTTTTTCTCTATTTATAATTTGTTTTACTCTATCTTTCTTTTTTTTTCTCTATCTGACTTTTTTTCTTGTTTTTTTGACTTTCGTTTATTTACACAACCAAAAAAAAATGAAGAAAAAAAAAGCGAAGTAGAATAAGTCAAAAAATGTAATAAAGTAGGAGGAGATAAAGAAAATAAATATATAAAGAAAAAAATAATAGGAGAAAGAAAGAAGAGAAAAAAATAAAGGTACATTTTTGAGATTATAAATTTAGTTGTCAAAAAATATTGTAAAGGTTATATAAATGTCTCTCTCTCTCTCTCTCTCTCTCTCTCTCTCTCTCTCTCTCTCTCTCTCTCTCTCTCTCTCTCTCTCTCTCTCTCTCTCTCTCTCTCTCTCTCTCTCTCTCTCTCTCTCTCTCTCTCTCTCTCTCTCTCTCTTCCACCTTCTTTCAATCCTACTTGTTATTCTCTTCATTTTTTCTCTCCCTTCACATTCCTCTCATGCCTATCTTTATCACATTCTCTTCTGTGTATATCTCTTTTATTAAACCATTCTTACTCCTCCTCCTCCTCCTCCTCCTCCTCCTTCTCCTTCTTTCTCTTGTATCTTCAAAATTATTTCATCTTCCTCACCTTCATTCTCATCTTCTTCCTCTACTTCATCATCATCATCATCATCTCTTGTACCTCCTCCTCTTTTTCCTCCTCATCATCTTGTCGTCGTAGAATGTTAGGTTAAGTCAGGTTAGGTTAAGTTAAGTTAGGTTAGGTTAGGTTAGGTTAGGTTAGGTTAGGTTAGGTTAGGTTAGGTTAGGTTAGGTTAGGTTAGGTTACCTCCTCATCCTTTTCCTTCCTCGTCCTCGTTTTTTTCCTAATCTTCGTTATGTACAAGTCAATATAAACCTCATTTTTCTCCTCGTCTTCATCCTAATCCTCATCTCATCCTCATCCTCATCTCATCCTCATCCTCCTCATCCTCGTCCTCGATCTCGTCCTCGCGGTGTATAGGTCAAGGAACAAAGGTCTCGTCCATTCAGTAAGGTGGAGGTGCTGGGCGGCGGAAGGCTGTTGTCTCTCACGTAGGTGCCGAGGCGCTAATTAACTCCAGCCTGTGTGTCACCGCCCTCAGGAGTGTTGGCGTGGGGGGCGGAGGGGGCGTGGGGGGTATTTTGATGAGAGGCGTGGAAGGAAGGAAGGGAGTGAGTGAGTGAAGGAGAGAAGGTTGGAATTCAAAGGAAGGAAGGAAGGGAGGGAGTGAGGGAGGGGTTGGTTGTGAGGGAAGGAAGGAAAGGGAAGGGAAGGGAAGAGAAGGGAAGAGAAGGGAAGGGAAGAGAAGAGGAAGAGAAGGGGTTTGTGAAAGTCCTCCTCTCTTATCTTTTTCTTCCCTCTCTTCCTTTATTTTTCTCTCCTTCTGTTCCTGTATCCGTCATTCCCTCTTTTCTTCCTTCTTCCCTCTCTCTTATTTTTCTCTCTTTCTGGCTATGATCCTTCTTCTGTGTGTGTGTGTGTGTGTGTGTGTGTGTGTGTGTGTGTGTGTGTGTGTGTGTGTGTGTGTGTGCGTGTGGGTGTGTGCGTGTGCGTAATTTTCGTCTCTCTAATCATAATCGACCTAAAGAATTATCTACGGTTTGAGAGAGAGAGAGAGAGAGAGAGAGAGAGAGAGAGAGAGAGAGAGAGAGAGAGAGAGAGAGAGAGAGAGAGAGAGAGAGAGAGAGAGAGGTAAAACAAAATATATGATAATGAATAAACCGAAAAAGAGACACACACACACACACACACACACACACACACGAAAGTCGCATTATTCTTGAACATCCATCATCATCAGTTGACGGCATAGAGTGGTGCAGGAGGAGGAGGAGGAGGAGGAGGAGGAGGAGGAGGAGGAGGAGGAGGAGGAGGAGGAGGAGGAGGAGGAGGAAGAGGAGGAGGAGGAAGCGATATGGAGACATGAAGGGATTGAGGGAGGAAGGGAGGAAAGGAGACACAGAGAGAAGGATGTTTGGAAATGAGGAAGAGGAAGAGTAGAAAGAAGGAGGAAGAAGAGGAAGAAGAAGAGGAAGGAAGATGTGGAGGAAAGGGATGAAAGAGAAGAGGAGAAGAAGGGAAGGAGGAGGGGAGAAATGGAGAGATAGGATAAGAAGAGAGGAAGGAGGGAAGTGAGGGAAATATGAAAGAAAGGAGGAGGAAAAATAGAAGAAGAAGAGGAAGAAGAAGAAAGAAAAAGAAATGAAACAAATAACTTAGAATTTATATAAAAGTTAAATAATGTCTTAATGTTATAAAATTGTGTTTGTTTGTTTGTCTGTATGTGTTTGTTTGTTTGTTTGTTTGTTTGTTTGTTTTTGTTTATTATACTCTGTGATTCATTCTCATCATTTATTCATTATTTCATTCATTGGTTAACCCACTCAAGGATTTATTTATTAATTTATCTACTTATATATTTATTTAATTATTTATTCATGATCTCTTGTAGTTCATTTCATTCATTTATTTATTTACCAACCTATTTATTTATTTATTTGTTTGTTTTTCTACGAGAGAGAGAGAGAGAGAGAGAGAGAGAGAGAGAGAGAGAGAGAGAGAGAGAGAGAGAGAGAGAGAGAGAGAGAGAGAGAGAGAGAGAGAGAGAGAGAGAGAGAGAGAGAGAGAGAATCCCACCAGAAACTCCATCAATAATCTAAAATGCGTCTCAACGGTATTCAATGGACCCTGTCACGCACACACGCACACACACACACACACACACACACACACACACACACACACACACACACACACACACACACACACACACACACACACACACACACACACAATGGATATAGGACGAAAGATAATTTCTATTGCGCTTCATTTTGTTGGAGAGAGAGAGAGAGAGAGAGAGAGAGAGAGAGAGAGAGAGAGAGAGAGAGAGAGAGAGAGAGAGAGAGAGAGAGAGAGAGAGAGAGAGAGAGAGAGAGCCGGCGAGGGAAGGAGGGAATCAATATGTGAGTGAGTGAGTGAGTGAGTGAGTGAGTGAGCAAGATACACGTCGTCAGAACATCTGGAATCACCTGTCTTGTTAATGCATTAGGCAACGACGTGTTCGGTAGCCTTGAAACACACACACACACACACACACACACACACACACACACACACACACACACACACACACACACACACACACACACACATACACACACACATTATTATTTTTGTTAATATTAGTTTATTCAAAAAATTCAAAAGGCAAAATATATATATACAAGATAATATACACATTTTATTTTCTATTGTAAGACCAAATACATGTCTGGCGTCAACCAATTTACAATCACGAACAGACAAATATTTCAACATTTAAAAGGTGGAAGAGTTTAACAAAATAACAATAAAACGACAATTCAACGATACCAAAACATTAAAATTTCAAGCAAACATCTATAAAATAACAAGTCGTATACATAATTACTTCCATTCAACGTGACATAGAGATTTGTTAAGTCTTTACCTGAGTCTCTACATCAGTAATATAACATTCTATCAATACTTGCATCTTGTACTGGACTGAGAGATCGCTACAAACACACACTCTTAAATTCCTTAGATAACTACATCACTTACCTATTACTACTTCAATTTAACTTAACACCAGTCTAAGTCTACTGAAGGTATCCCATTGGTAGT
The DNA here is from genome assembly GCA_029783475.1 of Metacarcinus magister. Classification (NCBI taxonomy): domain Eukaryota; kingdom Metazoa; phylum Arthropoda; class Malacostraca; order Decapoda; family Cancridae; genus Metacarcinus; species Metacarcinus magister. The sequence continues at coordinate 2,398,861 of JAPQNM010000029.1, read as the reverse complement.
AAGGGTTGTATTAGTGTATGCATCAGTTATATACACAGAGAGTACAGATGAAGTATAAATGAACTCATTGACATAATTTAAAAGTTTAGTGGCATTTATATATTTGAGTCTGATTTAATTTGTCACGCTGATTATGGTGTTGGTATGAGGGTCACGTGTTTAGATTTTCATAATATGTGTAATGGAAAGCGTGTTTTTTTTTAATATCATAACTTATTTATACAATGGAATGGGTCAAGATCAATTACTTCACTTTGAAAAAATATAAAGAAATTCATTGTCTCACATCGACATTTCTTTACCTAACCTAACCTAACCTAACCTAACCGACTAAAGAAAACTGTTTGTGTTACTTATCACTACATATAAACATTCATCTATAAAAAATAATAGTTCACAGTACTCTATAGATTAAATAAAACGTATATAAATGCCATTTTATATAGTATTGGATGTAGAAAAAGGAATAATTTATTGAATGTTTATTTTGTTCATGTATCTATACGGCTGTGTGTGTGTGTGTGTGTGTGTGTGTGTGTGTGTGTGTGTGTGTGTGTGTGTATGTGTGTGTGTGTGTGTGTGTTTGTATATGTGTGTGTGTGTGTGTCCACTTAAAAATCTTCACGGTCTCCTTCAGTCTTCTTCAGTCCTCCTCCTCCTCCTCCTCTTCCTGCAGCCTCTCTCCCCCAGCTGTGCCTCCGCCTGCTCTTCCCTCGCCGCTTAAGGGCCACAAAGGGTGCAGGTTGGTAGGGCAGCAAGGGACATGTTTTGCTTGTTCTTCCACGCCAGGTGTTCTTAACTGTGTGTGTGTGTGTGTGTGTGTGTGTGTGTGTGTGTGTGTGTGTGTGTGTGTGTGTCTGTGTGTGTGTGTCGTTATTTTTTATTGCCATGAAAGTATTACACAAACTATAAACAATAACTGATGATTATAAAGATACAGATCCATTATATTTAT
>JAPQNM010000029.1:2385406-2392906 GCA_029783475.1 Metacarcinus magister | reverse complement strand
CGATGGTGGTAACTGAATGTCAACTGACGACTATCTGTGTGTGTGTGTGTGTGTGTGTGTGTGTGTGTGTGTGTGTGTGTGTGTGTTATGTTAGGTTATGTCTACTCATTCTTCCCTTCTATTAGTAAGCTCTAGGACTCTCTACCTGAATCTGTGTCTCCACCTTGATTCCTACGACTTGAACTCATTGAAGAGAAGAGGATCAAGACACCTACAACCCTAATTTGATATCGCTTTTATTATTATTATTATTATTATTATTATTATTTTATTTTTGGAATCGGCAATACAAGTGAACCGGTTTTTTTTTTGTATGTTGTATTGCCCTTGGCCGGTTTTCCAATTGTATAGAAAAAAAAAAATGAAAAAAAATAATGTTGCGTAGGTGTAGCGACAGCTGTTCACTATAGAAAGAAAATGTGTGTGAGAGAGAGAGAGAGAGAGAGAGAGAGAGAGAGAGAGAGAGAGAGAGAGAGAGAGAGAGAGAGAGAGAGAGAGAGAGAGAGAGAGAGAGAGAGTGTGTGTGTCTGTGGCCGCAATGAAACTTTAAGTACTCGACCACCACAGGTTCCAGAGTGTCACCAAACATTAGGGAGGCAAACTGGACCTGACAAAGCCTTTCAGGGGTGACTACTGACAAGCTTTGACCTTTTACACTCTCTCTCTCTCTCTCTCTCTCTCTCTCTCTCTCTCTCTCTCTCTCTCTCTCTCTCTCTCTCTCTCTCTCTCTCTCTCACTAGGCCAAGGTAATGCATAGAAGCTTGGAGCGATCGATGAGTTTGTGCAAATCATCAAATTTCTCGAGACGGGTCAGTGGGCGGGTTAGTGGGCGTGACAGTGGGCGTGTCAGGTATATATGGCATTGGATCCCCTTTAAGGCGCCTCTCTCATGCTGTGGTGTGCCAAAATAACTCCAACTGACCTCCAAGTGTCTATATATTCTAGTCCTTGACACACACACACACACACACACACACACACACACACACACACACACACACACACACACACACACACACACACACACACACACACACACACACACACACACTTGCATGTTCCCCTTGCGTGTTACCTCCTCAGTCTCTGTTTTTGTGGATGGTTTTAACATTTTTCTCTCTGTCGTCAAGCAATTAATTTTGTGGAGACTCCAGGTGTGTGCGTGTATGTGTGTGTGAGTGTGAGAGAGAGAGAGAGAGAGAGAGAGAGAGAGAGAGAGAGAGAGAGAGAGAGAGAGAGAGAGAGAGAGAGAGAGAGAGAGAAGACAAATTGGAATGAAATGAAAATTGAGACTACATTTTACCCTTCCTAAAGTTAATTTTCCTTTCACAGAACATGTCTAACCCTTCCATGCTATTATCAGAGAAACACTAATGGTCACACGCTGATAGGAACGTTGAAGCTTAAATTACAAATGAGAAAGAGAAAATTATAGAGAGAGAGGAAGAACTGGACAAAAACTAAGCCCAAAGTTCTTAAGTTAATACATGTCTAAGGTTAACATTTCAATAAAAAAAAGGTGAATGAAGGGAAGGAAGTTTAATGTTCCTTTGTCACGCCTTCCCGAAAAGAAGAGTGTAGTTTAAACCTTAAATTGGATATATTTCAACCCTCCAGCTGTCTCGAAAATGGTTACTGTTCAAGGTAGATTAATAGGTAACTTTTAGTACATAAATATATGGGTTCACATCACGATAGAAAGAATAGTAACTGTAAAAGGTAGGTAGATTAATAGGTAACTTTTTGTTCAGTACAGAAGCGAATGGTTTCACATCACGATAGGAAGAAACTTATAAATCGTCGAGGTTTATTTTGTAAAAAGTATTAAGTTGAAACATATAAATAAAAGGAAATTAGTCATACAAGAAGACAATACTTAATGAGTTTACCTAAAATATGGAAGTTTATGTAGATATTTAAGATTACAGGTAACACTACTTTAGCAACTTAGAGAAATATTATGAAATTAGTCGTATAGTGATAACAGAAAAAGGTATCCATATTATATTCTTTGGTTGAGAAAAAAAAAGTTGAGATATACAGGGAAAAAAAAGAAAAAAAAAACTTAATAACTAGCATGAAAAATGACTTAGACACAAAAACATACATTCTCAGCCAAGCCACGAATTCAGTCAGACATACATATACATATAGGTGTCGTCAGCTTGAATAGAGGCTGATGGGAGTACGTTTCTCAGGAGTGTCAGTCTACCTTAAGCTCGTCCAACATCTCTCCCGCGTTCCCACTACCTAGACTTCGTGTTGGTCTCCTTTGTAACGCAAGAACCAGAATTATGGAGTCATTTGTCCTCAGTCAGTCATCAAGGGAAGTGTATGGGAAGATGAATGGTGATGGAGGAGGAGGAGGAGGAGGAGGAGGAGGAGGAGGAGGAGGAGGAGGAGGAGGAGGAAGGAAATTGGCTAGAGATAGATGAGCAAACATTTATACATTGTGTGATAATCGAGTATATTATCTTTTTCTTTTCTCTCTCCGACTTTCTTTCTTTTTCTCTTTTTATCTCACTTTCTTACATCTTCCTCCTCCTCCTCCTCCTCCTCCTCCTCCTCCTCCTCCTCCTCCTCCTCCTCCTCCTCCTCCTCCTCCTCCTCCTGTAGTGTTGTTGAGGAGGGAGTCAATACAAGAGAGGCCGTGTTGTTAGTGTTACTGTGAGTGTTGAGAGAGAGAGAGAGAGAGAGAGAGAGAGAGAGAGAGAGAGAGAGAGAGAGAGAGAGAGAGAGAGAGAGAGAGAGAGAGAGAGAGAAGAAAAAAAATGTAAGTATATATCTCCAAGGCAAATTGGAGTGTTATGTTATGCTTGTGGAAGGAGATTGTAAATGTGGAGGAGAGGTGTAGGAGTGGAGACAGGTGGAGATGAAGGGATGCAGGTAGGAAGGTGGAGATAGGGAGGTGGAGATAGGAAGGTGGAGATAGGAAGGTGGAGATAGGAAGGTGGAGGTGTTAGGTGGAGGTGGTAAGGTGGCTCGCTATGCTTACAGTTAGGAATAATAATAATAATAATAATAATAACAACAACAACATCAACAGTAACAACAATAACAATAATCACTAACATGACCACCATAATTATTTCCATTATTACTATATATAAAAAAAAAGCACCAGGCCCACCCCCCTTTGCCCCCCTCCCCCCCCTCATCATTATGTGTACTGTTTCGGTGTATATAAAATGGGCGTGAATCTCTCTCTCTCTCTCTCTCTCTCTCTCTCTCTCTCTCTCTCTCTCTCTCTCTCTCTCTCTCTCTCTCTCTCTCTCTCTCTCTCTCTCTCTCTCTCTCTCTCTCCCTCTCCCCCCACCACGCCTTACTGTGATAAAGGGTTAAATTTATTCATGTGCAGATTAATTACTGGGTTAGCACAGAGTGGGAAATAAAGGCAGACTTGATCATTTTATTTCCACTGAATTGACTGAGATATTGAAGGAAAAAAAGTAAACTGTATAATATTAGACTTTTTTATTTATTTATTGATTTATTTTTTTCATCTGTTAATTTTGTCCTCGTGTTTGTTTTCTTTGTATTATTATTATTATTATTATTATTTGTTTATTCTTTTTTTTTCTCTCTCTCTCTCTATCTATCTATCTATCTATCTATCTATCTTTCTCTCTCGTTCCTTTCTGCCTTCCTCTTCCTCCTCCTCCTCCTCCTCCTCCTCCTCCTCCTCCTCTTCCTCCTCTTCCTGATTGCGCCCTTTCCTTCCCCAGAATAGTATGCTTAAGATGAGAATTAATTTGCTAAAAAGAAATCTAATTGAACTTCATTTCAATAATTAATGAAAGGATAAATAGTGAGAGAGAGAGAGAGAGAGAGAGAGAGAGAGAGAGAGAGAGAGAGAGAGAGAGAGAGAGAGAGAGAGAGAGAGAGAGAGAGAGAGAGAGAGAGAGAGAGAGAGAGAGAGAGAGTTACATTACACTTGCTTTTACCTATAATAAAAAAAAATAAAAAAAGAGAAAGAAAAAAAAATAACACGCCAATAATAATAATTTTCTAATATATAAATGTTAGGGTTTTTTTTTTTTTTTTTATTATTCATGTAAATTAAAATGAACATGAAATTTGAATGACTATGAATAATTAATTGTTTTAGTGTTTTTTGTGCGACATGCAAATAGAAAAAAGGTTTATAGAGTAAATTGTTTTATTGTGTGCGGGTGAGTGTCAGCGAGAGAGAGAGAGAGAGAGAGAGAGAGAGAGAGAGAGAGAGAGAGAGAGAGAGAGAGAGAGAGAGAGAGAGAGAGAGAGAGAGAGAGAGAGAGAGAGCGTCTACCTGTCACCCACAAAAACGGGAACACTCAAGATGCAAATTAATGTTAAGAAGTTCGGTGTGCCATCAAATAATTAGTAAAACTTATAATGGTGTGATTAGTTATTCAAATATTATTCATCATTTTCTTACAAAACTACGTACGTACGATAAGTCATTTTAGGTGTGTACTCTCTCTCTCTCTCTCTCTCTCTCTCTCTCTCTCTCTCTCTCTCTCTCTCTCTCTCTCTCTCTCTCTCTCTCTCTCTCTCTCGTTGTGTCTCTATCTGTCTATCAGTCTGTCTTTCTGGCTCTCTGTATGTCTCTCTTCCTGTCTGTCTATGTCCGTGATTTGCATACACACACACACACACACACACACACACACACACACACACACACACACACACACACACACACACACACACACACACACACACACACACACACACACACAGTTCTATGGATCGGAGAAGGGTTGATGATGGTGGTGATGATGGTGGTGGTGGTGGTGGTGGTGGTGGTGGTGGTGGTGGTGGTGGTGGTGAAGGGAGTCAGGCAGGCAGGCAGGCAGGGAGGGAAAGATGATAACTGTTATGCAAAGTAAAGCCTTGGATGCAATTTAGTAGGAAAGATAAGCCTAATATGTGGTGGGCTGCGTGGTAGAGGGAGGAGAGAGTGCGTGCATATATTCCCTTCTCTCAAGTTGGATAATATTACGATTTAAGGCGTTTAAGGGAAAAAATAAGTTACAGGAAAAAAAATATATATAAAAAAATAGAGTTGAAATATAGGAAAGGATTATTTTAACGTTGATTATGTAAAATTTTTGATATTGGATCTGAAAGTGACTGCTGCCATTTTGCACGTTAAGGGATGGTTGAACAAATATGTATATTATAAATGTTTTCAATTTATTAATGTTTTTTTTTTGGTGTTGAATTAACTCCCTCTCCCCCCCTCCTCTTCCCCTTCCCCTCTTCCCCTCCCCTTCCCCCTTTCCATTCCACTTTTTATTTACCTTTCATTATGTTGACGTGTGATTATTATTTTCTAAGTAATGTTTATTTTTTTATTTTACTATTGAAAAGAAAATATATTAGTTATTATTTATTTATTTATTTATTAATCTATTTTTTTATTTATTCATTCATCTATTTACTTCTTCTTTTTTGTGTGTGTATATTTATTTTATCTTGTCATGGTGAAGAATTTTTGATGTTCTTTTCATGTTTTTTATTTATATTTATTTATGTGTTTTTTCTTCTGTTTTTCAAGGTGAGTTTTTGTCAATGTTTGGTTTTCGCTTCAGCTTCAAGTTGTGTTTGTGTTTGAATGTTTCCTTTCATTTATTCATATGTTTTTTTTTCTTATTATTTTCTTATTTATTTTCCTTCCTTCCTTCCTTCCCTGCCTCCACTAACCCCACCTTCTCTATATTCCAGGATACATGCAGACAGACAGACACACCCACCCACCCACCCACCTGCCGCTCATAAGGTAAATGAAGTTAATTATTAGTTTTATAACAAGTCGCTTCGTCCTTCATTGGCGGAACTAATTGTGGAATAATGGAATTAATGTGGTGCACGTGGCGTTGCTTTTGTTTCACGGGGTATTGTGTTTCTCCTCGTTTATGGCGTCCTGGAAAACACTGAAGCGAGGAAAAAAAAAGAAGAAAGGAAAAGAAGAAAAAAATGTAGTAGTAGTAATATAGTGACTGATTTTAACTTGAATATAATGGGTGATTAGGTTTCATTATTTCAAGGTTGAGTTAATCTGTGTCCTCCTCCTCCTCCTCCTCCTCCTCCTCCTCCTCCTCCTCCTCCTCCTCCTCCTCCTCCTCCTGACAATTAATGGCGATATTATCTTTGTGGGACATCGGCGTGAGAGACTTCAAGCTAGGGGATTGAGGGGAGAGAACGGTGGTGGCGGTGCAGGAGGTATGATTAAAAGTACCTTTTACATTCCTACATCTATACTTACGTTCCAATTACATTTCACTTTATCACAAAATAATGCACGTCTCTTACTCTTTCTTTACTATACATACTATACATACTATACTTTCTATACATTTCTGATGTAAACTTCATACTTTTGGAGTTACTAAAAAAAACATGATTTCAGCCAAAAAGGTTAGGTTAGGTAAGTTTTTGTTAATATTTCAACACAACTCATGAAAATTGGTACCAATGGGTTCTCGGGCATGCTGATCAAGAATCCGGAATTAGTTTTGTCATTACTATAATATTTGGATTTTCCATTTTGTGGCCCGTAAATTCCACCAGAATTCGGGTTGAAAGAAATTTCCCATTTTACTACGTCAATAGTAGTCCTACAGGAAAAGTGTATAGAAGGTATGTTATGGAGTTTGATAATGTGTATCTCATGTTGTCATCATCATTCCTATAACTCTAATATTTATGAAGAAATAAACCATTTTGTGAAAGAAATTAATACATAATACTTTACACTTCTACATCTTTAATTACATTTTAATTAAATTTTCTTATAGCTCAATAGAACTTACGTCGCCTGCTCTTTCTTTTATATTCTATACGTTTTTTACGTAAACCCCATACATTTCGAGTTATTTCAAAATATGTGATTTATCTAAAAAATTCTAAGGGTGTACCCTACAAAATTTCATGAAAATTTCCACACCTCCGAATCTCATGAAAATTGGTACCTAGGGGTTCTCGGGCATGCTGATCACGAATCTGGAATTAGTTTTGTCATTACTATAATATTAGCGTTTTCCATTTTGTGGCCCGCAAATTCCACTACAATTGAGGTCGAAAAGGTTATTTACCAAATTTACTACGTAAATATTAGTCCTACTGGAAATTTGTATATAAGTAAAGTTATGGAGTTTTATATTGTCTATCCCATATCGTCATCATTTATCCAATCACTCTAATATTTACGAAAGAAATTAAAATATTGTGAACAAAATTAATGCATAATACTTTACACTCCTACATCTATAATTACATTAAAGTTCTCTTTCACTATAGCTCAATAGAACGGGCGTCTTCTGTTCTTTCTTTTATATACCACACGTTTTTTACATAAGCCCCATACATTTTGAGTTATTTCAAAATATATGATTAATGTAAAAAATTCTAAGGGTGTACCCTACAAAATTTCATGCAAATTTCCACACCTCCGAATCTCATGAAAATTAGTATAATAAGGTTTTCGATCATGTTGAACACGAATCTGGACTTATT